>JAJIBD010023528.1:50000-354068 GCA_021461705.1 Cryptotis parvus
CCAGATGTGGAAAATGGAGGCCCTCATGGAGTGGGGGGTCGTCTGGCTTGTTGCAAGGTTCTGCTGGGGCGGTGGGCCAGGGCTAGAATCCGACATCCCTCCTGGATGCCTCGTGAGAGGCTGGGCACAGGGAGAGCAAGTAGCAGCTCTGTCCCATGTCTGTGAGTCCAGACATGGGGCAGACATAAGGTAGCGATTTAGTAGTCTCATTCAAATAATTTATATTTTTCTTACATTAGATATCCGATTAGTTCAACTGATCATAGGAAATACTCATATGGTGAAAAGAAAAAAGAAGAATGATTTCAGATAGAGGATTCCCTTTGTTAGACACCCATCCAATTTCTATAGTTAGTCATAACCTCCTCCACCCCTCTTCCACCCTAGCATACAAAGAGAAAGTAGCAAAGGGTGGGAAGAGAATAGAATAGAACTGGAGGGAGAAAGGAAAAGACCAGTTATTTAATATGTTTGCCTACATGGCATTCTACCTTTGAACCTTCCAAATGCAACTTTATACATTGTCTTTTGACATTATGCAGTTCAGAATCCTGAAAGCTCTCAGTTTAGACAACTAAATTATTGCTTGTCAATTTAGCTTGGGATGAAAGACAGGTGTTTTGTTTCACAGTAAACTCCATTTAGAGCTTACATTGGTTCTAAATCCAATCCCAGCTTCTTTTTGTGGGCTGGCATAGAAGTGTATCACAGTAGGAATTATCAGTCAGGGCCCCAACAGTCAATCCACAGGAATTCCTTCACCTTGGTTCCTCAGGATGGGCACGCCTAATACTGTTTAAAAGCAATTGAGATAAAGACTCCTTCCAGTTCTATCAGAATCCATGCCGATACTCTACTATCATTTTGTCTCTAACAAAGAATTATACTGAGCTAAGTTAAAAATTCCTATTAACCTTCAAAGCGAATCAATGTAATACTTCAGTAATTAATCATTGGGACTGTATTTCAATGTATTGAAAGTTATCTAGTTGTATATCTAAACTTTCATGAAATGATGTGAGTTTCTTTTCTTAGTGTATATTCCTATTTGAGGAATTTAATATTAAAGGCCCAATTAAGTGATTCCATTTTAAATTTTAGGTTTGGTAGCTTTACTACAGTCATAGTTTAAAGTATCTAATGGCATAGCCAATATAAGATAGAGAATTCTGACTGCTAAACCTGTAAGTACATCTCAGTCTGCCACATAATCTGCTTCTTTCTTCAGTCTCTTATGATCAAGTCTTAAATTCGAACTTTTTAAGAGGCCTACTTCAGAAAATTTTACAATGAAATATCTATCACAGTTATTTCATAGATGCAGCTAAACTTTGGAACATAAGTTGACATATTGAAACTGGCCTAAGGAGATTAATAGCTGAATTCAATGCTAGAAACCCAAAACCTTGTCTATGCATGAATGCTTATTGATGATATCACTCTTATTTTGTTCTTAAACATAAGAGGGTGATAAGTCTAATTTTCATATAAGTAAAAATGTTTAATATGAACATCAATAAACTAAAACACACATCGCTTCTCGGCCTTTTGGCTAAGATCAAGTGTAATAAACTAAAACACTTGTTTCAATGTTATCGTAAGTCATCTTAAAACTAGAACCACTGTTACACTTATTATAAATTTGTATTACCTATCATGATTACTTGCCCACAAAAATTAGATAATGGATATTTGTAATTATTTAAGTTCATAAAGTGATGTGGTCTTCAAAACAAATAAACAAGAGTATTCTTCCTGTGTCAAACGAAAATACTAATACAGTCTACAGTAAAACATTCAGTGAGATTAGAGGTTATGGTACATAAAATGTTAAAGTAACATGTAAACAGCATGACATTGGAAGTGGTAATCATGACTATAACAAAATTGCAACCCTGAAGTTTACTGCCTATTTGGGGTTAGAGTAAAAACCTTGGGTCAATTCTTAAGAAACAAACAAAAAGAGTTCCTCAGGTTCTAGGGCCAGTGACTGAAGACATAAAACATGCAGTAATTGACAACCAAGGGTATCCCTACTGGCCTTTTCCTCTTATTATGCTTATAAAAAAGAACTTCATTCAAATGCATGGTTGACAATGAAATGGAAGTTTCATCACATTGCCCCAATCCTGACCTCAAAGCTGACCTCCAGCTCACCCCTCAGTCAAAATGTTAGCAGATTTACTGAATGCAGCTTTAAACTGTATTCAGCAGTTTTAGAAAGAAAATGCCAAAGTATTGTATTTTCACTAGCTGTTTTTAACCCTGTGGCATGATTATCGCTGATAATATTAATTTATCAGTTTACTGCCAAGATTATTTTTTCAGTCTTTATTTTGCAGGTAACTCATATGCATTTAAGAACAAGCTTTCTCTGTGTCTTTGCATTGAAAAAGATAAGTATTATTAAATCTGTTTAGCAATAACCTCAAAGTCAGCTCTGAATTTACTTGAATAAAAGGTAAGTTAACAAGTTAGGCTTAGAATTCAAATAGAGAGTGCAGTGTAGTAAATATTTTGGCCATACCTTTTTTTTAGCTAATCTGAGGACAACTCAGCTAACTATTCAAGTAACAGGCTCTTAGAAGGAATTAATCAGGTCTAACATAGCACAGAGCTCACCCAACTGTTTGTTTTGAATGTTTTTTTAGCCAAGCTAATTACTTTTGATTTTAAAAAATGACAATAATTAAAGTTTCGAATATGTAAATCAGTGAACTTATTAAACTGCTCAGTCAAATTTGCTTTATAACGTGGTATCCTTAAATTATCAGCATAGACATTGAGTACTCCACAGAGTTGTAAATGCTTCTGAAACCAGATACAAAAAATATTGCTCAAAAGACTGAAAAGAAATTCACAGAATTTTCACATCAAAAATTAATTTTTAATATTTTTTACCTATGTAAAGTTTATTAAGTTTTATTTTATACAATCAAAGAGGCGGAGCATATATTTAGCATGCATATATCCCAATCTCTAGCACCCATCATTCGTTTCCTGACTGTGAAGGCCGCCAGCAACCCTGGGCTTGAGCAGCACTATTTTGACTAAGTTGAGCAGTGAATTATTAACCTGAAGAATACACAATCCTTCTGGAAAGAAACTGTCTTTAATGGTTCCTTGCCTCCCTGCTATTTCCTATAGCCTAAGATTTTTTCTGTATTATTTATTCTTATGTACATTATACTTTTTAAAACTGAGTTCAGATGACACTCTAAGAGAGTCCGTGTCTGTAATTTACCCTTTCATGTTAAATCAGATTTTTAGTCCATGGTATTCCAATATACTTTACAAATTCTTTTTATAATAGCCATGTAAAAGGAACTTAAATTACTATAACCTGTCAAATATCTTGAATGAACTAGTCAATGAATGATGAAGACAGAAATGAAAGATTAATGACAAATTTGTCTACTGCCATAGCATGAATGTGAGATCAACACAGGCAAAAAAAAAAGCTTTGTATACTTTTACCCCCAAGATGAGAATTGCATATAGTAGTATATCGGTAGAATTTTGTTGAATAAATGTTTTGAAAGCATATCTCAGATATATACAAAGGATGGATTTTATTCATTATAGACCTTTTTAAAACTTTTAGGTTGAAATAGTTCTGATTCTCAAAAAACAATTGCAATTAGACTTCTGAAGCTAAGTAGAAGTTACAAATATCCACTTACCCTATTACCCTATTACTACTTGTAGATATATGCTAGTTTATATTTTAGTATTCAAAATTAATCACTCTTGTTTTCCCTTTTTTCAAGGGTATTCTCATTAATTTGAATGATGCTTGTTTGACTTCAGCAGAAGTTTTTACCTGCATAGGACAGTGAAGAATCAGGACAAATATCTTTAAGGCTGTCATTTGTCACCATGAACAAAAGAAATAGAGATCCTTAGGCACGAGCTACTATGGCACTCTTCACGCCTCTCTTAATTCTATCCTTCCTGACAACCCATAACTGCCACATAAAAGGAAGCATCAGAATTATAATTGAATGGTTCTGAAATATCAGAGACAGAACCGCTGAAAAGGAGGCTCACAAACTGATTCTTTGGCAAGGTTAGTGATTTGAGTGCCTACAAATGGCCAGACCAGTGTTTACAGCATTTCCAATGCATTGCACAGGCATTCACTTTGAGCCAGTGTGGAAAAGGAAAAGTGTGATAAATTTAACTTTACACCACAGCATGAGTTTCATGGACAATGCTTCTCTATACAGAACACCCCTGAGAAGCAGAAAGTTAAGAAGAGAGAAAGGCATCTGACAAACAACAACATTATCCAGTAGCCACACTCTAAACTTGAAACTCCTTTATATAGAAAATGAGAGAATATCAGTGTTTGGTAAATTAGGTGTACCTTCCTGTTGTACTCTGGTACTCACTACATCAAAATTCTTGATTTTTAAAAGTTCTCCTGTTAACCAATATTAAGTCAAGCTAAGCTTATTGATCAACAAGTCTTTAAATTATCAAAGCAACCGACTGCCTTTCCCCACAGAAGATGTTCTTAAATTCCAACTTAATTATACTATAAACAACAGTTTCTACTGTATTCTTATAACTTTTTATAGCATTACTTTTGCCAGCTTTTAAATGAGATTATATATCCCCAACTTATGCTCAGCACTCGGTTCCTTTTTTAACATCCTATCTTCAGGCATTAAATAGAATTATTAGCTAAATAACATGGAGAAATAAACAGGAAAGAATTATTGAGCAGCCCACATCCACAAAAGTAAGACATTTAGGAATTCTTAAAACCTATATGAGATGCTTTATTTAAGTTATCTCTTGAAAATACCCTAAATGGTCCAATAAAAAAGCTGTTGTGCCTGCTTTCATATTTGGAAATATAATTAAAATCTTTAATTTTAATTATAAAGGGAATTTACCAAAGCCTTATGCATCCTCTGCTTCTCCAATTAATTAGCTTCTCTCCATCTAGATAAAATATCTTTATTGCTGGAGTTTTACCATTAAAGTCTACCTTTTGGTTTAATACACTGCGTTTGCAAATATCTTCTACTAAAGTGTATATTATGAGAAAATACTAAACCATTATGACGCACTAAATGGTTGACAGAATCAAGTGTTGATATTAAGTTATCTTTGGAAGTAAATAAAGGGTATATGGGACTCAGAAGGAAAAAGTCCTATCTTAGAGAAACCAGGAACAACCCGGGTTGGTGGGGTTCTAGTCCACATAGGGTACTGTGTATGTTATCCTTTGGAATGGTAGAGAACTGTGATTAACAGGAGCATTTTGGCTGATGAGTGTTCTACATCTAAATGCCAGGCACTTAGGCTATTTGTGAACACAAGAGGAATTGCAGAAAACATAAAAGCATCTTATTTTTCTCTCTGATCCTCAACTAGCAGGTCCTTTGCATTTACTAGTACTTCACTTTTTGATAGAGCAGCAGATGAACATTGAGGCGGGTGCTGGAAGTTTGCACATTTAATTTGATGGTGATTCTCAGTGTGAGAATCCATTCTATGTTTCCTGCATCAAAACTAACATCTTGGTGAAAATCCGCTAAATAAAAAATTTTGGACTATATAAATGAAGATATGTCACAGTTAGTATAATGTCATGTGGCCCATCTATCTCTCCAATATCCCTCCAGTTAGTCATAATAATTGACTGACTAAACTTTAAGGGTCTTGAACTATCACCCTTTCTCCATTTTTACTCTAAGCAAGGTTCTCTCATTTTACTCAGTATAATTCCAAGATACTTAATTAGTTTTCTTCCCCATGCTTTCTTCCAGTTACCCATAAAAGTTATCCTTAAAATCAGAGAAATGCTATGAAGATTAAAGATCCAGCTTTGCATGTGACTGACCTAGGTTCAAACCGCAACACCACATAAGCTTGGGAAACCAAGTTTTACCTAGGTTCTAACCCCAACAACACCAACCTAGGCTGACCTAGGTTCAAACCCCAACACAACATTTTCCACTCCCATGCACAACTAGGAGTAATATTTGGGTACTGAGCTAGGGGTAAGTTCTGAACACATCCTGGTATGTCCCCTAAACCCTGAATAAATAAATAAATAAATAAATAAAGTTATCCTTCAAGTTCTTATATCACTGTATCACTGTCTTCCTGTTCATCATCGATTTGCTCGAGCGGGCACCAGTAACATCTCCATATGTCCTGTCTCTTGCTAGTAGAGCTCAAGGGCATCAGCTTGCTCCAGGAACATAATGAGCCTCAAACCATTGCATCAGGTCATGGGAATGAGGTCTATAATTGTTACTGGTATTTGGCATATCAAATACAACACAGGAGGCTTGCCAGTCTCTGCCATGCAGATGGCATACTCTTGTAGTCATCTCTAAATCCAGCATTTATTGATGAACCATGCGGCCAGGCTGTAATAGGCTCTTCTGCTGGGTGGAGTTCTGAAGAGAGGGAAGTCCGGATATGGGAAATGGCAGCCCTGATGGAGTGGGGGTCGTCTGGCTTGTTGCGAAGCTCTGCTGGGGTGGCGGGCCAGGGCTAGAACACGCCATCCTTCCCGGGTGCTTCGTGGAGTGGCTGGGCACACGCTCAAAGTTCTTAGATAGGTTTCTAAAACTAAGCGCAAGTCCAGTTTGTAATACATGTGCAATACATACTCCCCATTCCAAACTAGAAGAGTGTTTTAATGCTCATATCCTGGGACAGTGGTCGCTTATAGTTGTGTAGTTTGTACTCAAAGTTGTTCAAACCCCGTCCTTTACCTTTCAGGTTTCACCTCTAGATCAATCTGCACCAACTTTCATGTATCCATAGCACTTGCGCCAAGACTACACTCATTCCCTGCACTGCCCACAATTGTAAGGCACTATGTGTTCCTTGCCCTCCCTCTTTCCTTTTCCTTTCTTTCCTTTTGTTAAAGTTCTGCTCATGTATCCATTATTTTACCCTCTTTTTCCCTAACCCACAAGAAAACCTAGTTCCAACCATGGAGTAAGTTCCTCAAATTATCTGACTTTCCGGGCATGGTAATAGCTCTACGTGAGTCCATATCAACATTCTGTTGAGTTATCCTCTGTGCTGTCATAACATTCCATATTAGGAACAGAACAACATGGAATGTTATTATAACATTCCATATTAGGGACAAGCACCCTCTGTCCCTAATATAATGAAATCAATAAAATTTCCTGAGACCTCCATGGACTTGAGTTCATGGGATGATCTTGGCTGTCCTGAGGCTGCAGAGTGAGCTATTCAGATGGGCTAGTGAATGGATTACATTTGTCAGTGCTGCAGTCTGGGGGGTAAGAATGGTACTAATACGCTGCTTTTTTTCCATTAAGTTAGATATAAGAGAAATTTAGGATTCTACTTGACACTAGTCCTTTCAAATCTCTGGCTTGAGTTATGTGCATGGGCAATGTGTTAATTCTCATCTACCTAAAGTTGGACTAAATACTGTGCCACCTTCAGTAGCTGCAGAAAGTGAGGATAAGAATAAATGTCACTGTCATCTCTAGTGTTTTAAAAATACAGTGTCAATTTCACAGGCTCTTTGACACATGTCAGATATTGGAGGGGACTTAATCTTTTCTTCAATAGCCCCCAAAATCATTACTTCACATTATCAATGTCCTTTCTCATCGAATTATTATTATGATTAAGTGGCTTAGTCACATCTTACTATCCTGCACAGTTTGAAATGAGTTTCTTGTGTGTACAGAGTGTCTTTATTTAATTGAAGTTAAATACTTTTTAAAAAATGTAAATGTTAGTGTTTTCAGGATATTGTTTTCCACCACCAAAGTGCCACTGCAAATGGAATTATTCTTGAAAGATTTTTTCCCCACGTTTACAAGTCCCCACGTTACAAGATTTTTTCCCCACGTTTATCATGAAACAAAACTGCATAAACCACACGGAACAGATCAAGAGTTTGGAGATGAACTGCTGCTTTTATGCAATGTATAGTTTTTTGCTGTAAACTTAATTTGGTCAGGGAATACACATTAAGGTTTTTCACATATTAATTCACATGCAACTCATGTTTCTGGCAGTCATAAAAAAAGGGAATGAAAGGATTATTGTGCAAAATCAATATGCACAGGAGGCACTAGAATTATGAGGTGAAACATCAAAAATTTTTACCTAGGGGCCAGAGAAATAGCACAGAAATTAAAACACTTGCCTTGTGCACAGCCTACCCCAGTTCAATCCATACGGTTCCCTAAATACAGCCAGAAATGATCATTAAATATGGTTAGTAATATCCTAAGCACCATTGGAAATGGCCCAAAACCACACAAAAAGAACCTTTCAATAAGCATTTAGAAAGAAAATCAGCACTAAGTAATTGTAAAAAGAAAAAGCCAGATACAGCTTCAATATAAATAGATCCTATGGAGTCATGGTATTATGCGTAATAACAGCTTTGTTAAGCTTATTTAGAAGTTAGTTATTCTTGTCAGAAAGATTAAATTATGAAATTGAAAGAAAAAACGCTAAAAAAGCTGCTAGAAATGGTTTCTGTACCTAAACAGGAAGAAAACACAAAAGGACATTGAGTTTATTTTTTCTGAAAAGAAGAGTCTTAGAGATAGCACTGGGGTTCAGTTGTCTTTCATGTGGTTGACCCAAATTTAACCCACCAAACTGCATATGGTCTCCTTAGAACCTCCAGTAGTGATCCTTTTGAAGTAAGTGGGCTCCTACTGGTGACTTATGTGAGGAGGAGAAGAAAGAGGCTATCACTTTCTCCTGTTTTCACTTCTACCACCCAGAAACTGGCTGGGAATAGCCTTCCCAGCCTGATAACATCTGCAGATGAGTCCCTGTGAGGCATGAGCCAGAGCCCCGCCAGCTCCTCTAGGTTACCCACAAGTCACACCAACATCCTCTTGGTCCCCTCAGAACAGGAGTTAATCTCCACTGACTGATTTCTCTGGGCTTAACAGACTCAGGCTGGAGCAAGGAATTGCTCTTTGCAGGAAAAGAAAGCCATTCCTAGACCTTACCAAGTACTTCCAGGTCTTTATCCTATTGTACAGAAAAGAATTTCAGGAGAAGACAGCAGTAAAGTAAAAAAAAAAAAAAAAAACAGATTTTATTTAGAGATTCTGAGGAAGGGGGAAATCAAGTGTTTTCCCTACGTTTAACAAAGAAGAGAAAAGTAGGAGTAACATGTTCAGAGAGATAATGTTCAGAGACAGAGAGCCCTGAATGACTTTTAAGACCTGATTTTATATGAATACATTATTCAGGTTACCTTGGCCTGGAACGCTCTAGAATCTTCTGTGGACTGAGCCCTGAGGGTCATCAGATTACAGGCTGGGCTGTGAAGGTTAATCAGATAAGGAAGAAACTGGGGGCTCTTGTAGAATTTCCATCAGGTCTATCTTCAAGGTCTTTGTCTTTGCTGAAATCTATCTTTTCCGTAGAGAGGGGTCTAGCTTCCTCTGCTTCTGCTGCTAGAGAAGGTCTTATCAGGTCCTGTTCCTTGATATAAGCTTAAGTTTTATTTCTCTGCTCATATTTCTAAATGTCCAATTCTTCAAATTGTTCTATTAATAGAACTATTAATAGTTCTGTTAATATTATGTATAGAATGACTTGTTTATTTATCCTGAAATCCTACGTATGTGAGGAGCAGCCCTTGGTGGTACTATATACTAAGAAAGTTCTGTGTAATATTTTTGTACTCAGAATGATTCTGAGACATTATATAAAAAATAAGATACAGAAAATTTTATCAAGCACCTAATCACACAATAACTATATTTGAATGTATATATCCACCTTAAAGCATATAAAGAACAAATTTAAACCAAATTGTATTCCTGACTTTATAAAAACTGTTATTGTATGGATTAATTAGATGATAACAACATTAACAAAACATGTTAAATATTATTTATATGCCAGGTAACTTTCTAAGCTTTTTAATATAGATAATATCTTCATTGTATAAATGGACAAATTGAGGCCACAAATAGACATATTAAGGCCATAGAGTATCTAAGTAACTTGATTTATGTTTCCCTGCTTTCAGTAATAGAGCATGGGATTAAACAAAGTTTTCTGGCCTGAGTCAATCAAAATTACAAGCCTATGGTTCGGTTTCTTCAACCTATAATCTGAACTAAATTGGTGTTACTTGCCATATGTCACAAATATGGCCAGACTTGATCTATGATCTTACCATGATTTGGCAATTATTCCATCTATTTCACAGATCTTGGCAGAACTGGAGGGTTTAACACTCCTGTTTTATGAGTCCTCTGGTTCTGGTAGACACAATCTTACTGGGAAGATTCAAATGGTTCAAATGATGAGCTATGCTGCTAGTTGTGGTAGGATCACAGGAGAAAGAACACCAGAAAAAGGAACACATTTTTATTTTGTATTTCAGAATATCAGATCATTCAGAAGTGAATCCTGTGATTGATTATGCTTATGTTAATATATATGCATATTTAATTTCTTAAAATATTTTTCGATCACATTTTATTTCCATGTATGAACTGATATCTTACACAAGTGAAGTATATATTTAGCAATAGCATAAACATGGAGAATATATCTAATATCATATTCATTAAAGACACAAATACAACATAATTCCAAGTATAAGGTTAAAAAACAGTGACAATAATCAATTATCCAAAGATGTGGAACAATCTGGAAAAATTCAAATAATTGAATAAAATTTTCCATTTAGATTTCTGTTAATCTTTATCTAAGTGCAGAGCACTAGAGATATTTGACACCTTCAACATTCAGCAACATGTACAAAATAGCTGAAATTAAAATACAATGGCTTATAAATTTATAAATTATTATTTTTATCTTTAAAAATTCTAAAAAAAAATTACAGCTCCTTGTTTTGCTTCAAGAGTTCAATGGTCATTTATTAATGGTGGAAGGTCTTTTTTTTTCTTCACCTGTGTTCTATATTTCAACACAGGTAAACAAACTCTGCATTTTGGTTTCTAAATGAGCACATAGATGCACTGTAATGAGAACACAAAGAAACAGGTTTATAACTTGGTACATTATGACCCTGGTTCATAACAATGTGTCAAGCCTTTGTTTCTGACGGATGCAGATAAACTCTAACATTCTCTGGGACTGTAATAATGCAGACAGAATATGGAAAGGAAGAAATGAAAGTTGCCAGGAAGAGAAAGAAAGAAAATGAATTAGAACAAAGCAAAACTCTTGGGATGGTTTCGGCTGCAGGGTATTTTCCCAGAGTTCTGTCCAAGAATAATCTAGTAAATATGTGGACAGAGAACCACCGACCCCTGCTTTCCCCTGAACATATGCAGCTCTGATCAGTCTGGTATTTCAAGAAAAACAAGGTCCTGAACCCGAGTCCTCAGACACATAACAAAGCGCACTTCACAGCTGTGATGCACAGCGACGATCGGCTCCGAGGCCTGAGTGGGTCCCAAGACAATGCCTCCTTTATCACCCAGAGGACAAATATCTAGACAGCAATATTTTCTGCTTGAATGCTTCAAGCAGCTAGCACAAGTCCTGACTGAAAGGGAAAACTGAGCTCAGAGTGTTTGCTGAGTGATTATTTTAATTTACTACTTGATGTAAATCTAAATGAACTGACACCCAGCTCAAGATGGACAGAAAACAATCATCGCGGGGGTTGGGGGTGGACTGCAGGAATAAAGCCGGGCGTCGAAAGGAGCTGATGCTCCATCAGCATCTGAGGTTTGGTGCAGGTTTAGCCAACTTTCTCAGTGGCAGTGTAATAGATAGGGGGGCAGGCTCAGCATTCGCTTCCTTCTCTCAATTACCATAATAAGTTGGGTAATTTTGTGCTGTTTATTTATCAGGCGAGGATAACAAAGGAAGCCTAGGAAGTCTGCTCTGGAGGCACCATGACAAAGCACCAGACAGAAGGCAGTCACGTGTCGGATGTGAACAGAGAGACTCCACTCCTCTAGCACCTGATTATTCCTTCTCATTATTTAGAAGCAAAAATTATCCTTAAGAAAAACAACTGAAAGCACAAGAACACATCTAAACAGATAGAAAATGGGGGCTGAGAAAAACTAAAGGGCCACCTAATAATTGAGTTTTAATTCCTTATAAAAAGCTATATTTCTTCAAGTCAATTATCTGTGCGACCTTAGTGGTAGAGAGAAAAGGTACTTTGAAAGAATTATTTGCCTAGGTTACATCTTCCTCTTGTTACATGTCACCCTAGTTTCCTGGAGCAGAAAGTTTTTCAGATACTATGAATATTTCCAAGAAACTAGACAGAAATATCATAGCTGTGGCTGGCAAGATGAACACCAACTATCTTTGCAGTGCTTAAAAGATATTTTACAAACGTTTTATACTGTTCTCCTCTTCCTTGTTTCTGTGTCTATTTGTCTGTCCTGTCCTCTCTCTTTCACTAAATATTGCATTAAATTACAAGCCAAGATGGAGATATACAGATTTCTATTTCCAGGTTTTCCTCTTCTGTCTAAAAAACTTATGTTTTAGCTATGTCTGCTTAGCATCCCCTTTAGAAAAGTAGCAATGTTTACTAATGAGTATAATCCTCATTATTTGCAGCACCATTATAAATGGCACAGAGTATGCATATAAATCCCTTCACGTGGTTCTGAAAATATGCCCAGTAGTGGAAAAGTATATCATCTCTTGCTTTCCACAATTGCAACACAAAATCAATCTTTTGTGTTTCTATCTTTTTAACTTGTTCTTGGAACCAGTTTAACAGTGGCTGTTTATTTGGATTTGGAGAAGTATATACTAGTATTAAATTCAGTGTATGTGTGTGTGTGTGTGTGTGTGTATATATATATATTTGTGCATGTGTCCAGGATACATATATATGCAAATATATGCATATATATGTGTGTATGTGTATATACAACAAATGCTGTAGTTGTATATTGTCACCTAAAAGGTACAATCAAACACTATTTATTTTAAATGAATCTGCATCACAACGTTCTTACCTAAGTGCTCCTTGAACACATCATAACCATATGGTGAGTAACAGTCAGCATGGTGGGGGTTCTACCTATGTCTTTACCTATTTTGTATTTTGGGTTAGTAAGATTTTATTTTAGTGAAGGTAATGCAGTTTTTTCACTAATTTTTTTTTGAAAGGAAGAACTATTTTTCTTGGAAAAGATTGCCTTAGGTTATCCTAAAAAAG
This sequence comes from Cryptotis parvus, assembly GCA_021461705.1. Taxonomy (NCBI): domain Eukaryota; kingdom Metazoa; phylum Chordata; class Mammalia; order Eulipotyphla; family Soricidae; genus Cryptotis; species Cryptotis parvus. The sequence goes on from JAJIBD010023528.1 coordinate 63,175, forward strand.
ACTATCTGAGGAACATAACAATAATTCAAAGTGATAAAAGTGACCTCTCAGCTGGGTAATCCTAAGAGTGCTGGCATGGCTCTGCCGACCCTTATACATCCAGACTTAGAGCAGCAATTGCATCACTTGGCTCAAGCAGCAAAAGTCATTGAGCACTCATTGCAGTATGGTGCAGAGTGCCTCTTGGGGACCTAAGCACAACTGGGCAGCCAGCTCCAAATGAAAAAATGATATGAAAAGAAATGGATAAAATACATCTATGGTAGTAGTTTACATCTACATCATGATGTATAGAGCATCTCAATTGGCAGCTTATAATTCATAGTGCCTTAGGTACTAAGAACACAGATATAATGTGAGCAGTAACTCAGAATATAAGTCATTGGTACTATTTGAATTATTTTTAATTTGGAAAGCATAGTAGGAAAATTGTGTCAGATATTTTAGCACTCAACATATAAGCATAGTTTGTAATAATTAAAATAATGATTCTGTGACATTTGTGCCTTTTTGATTAATAGAATTACATTTTATAAATCAACCTAAAAAATTCATTGTAAAATAAGATCAAACTAAGCCTCTTTGACTACATCAACATAATCTCTGACATAAGTTACTTGCATAATATGAAGCTAGAAATTGTTCACACATGTATTTTAAAAAATTTGACCTATCAATACTTGAAGCAGCAGAAGTCTTTTACAAAGGAATATAGTTTTCTTCTGCTTGTTTTGATGCATGAAATATTTGATTCAAAATTTGAAACCTCTGATAGTGTCAGGAAAAAGAAATTATTCTTATGTCATATAGTTGCATCTAATTGTGAGTTGTAGACGAAGAGTAGCAGGAAAAGTAGAGAGTTGATTTGATTAAAGAATACTAGTGACTAAATAGGAATTTTCTTCTAGGCTATCATTCCTCATTCAGAGAAACTTGGACAAGCCTAAGCAAGGACTTTAATAGGCTTTTACAATAACTCTTTCATAATACAGTAGACCATACAATACTGTTTAGATTATTTTATTCCCATAATAAACCATCATTAAGTATATTTATCTAATGATATGACAGAACTGAAAGGAAGAGAAATATAAAAAATATGTGCATGTGTTAAACATTAGCCCTTGTAGAATATTTATAAATAAATTACAGATAATTTATAGAATCATACCATATTTATAATTGCATGTTTAAGGCAATCTTCTTATGGTAATTGCATTGTATGGCCTACTTTAAGAAGGGGGAAATTATAAATTTATATTCCCAGAGTTTTCTGAGATGTGCTATCTTTTATAGGCAAAACTGCATTGTGTAAAATTCAGAGTAGAAAATGAAGCTTCTAGTTCAGTGTGTCTCATATCCTATTACTAAACATTCAGAAGACTCAGAATGAGAAATTAAATGTTGACTATTTCTCAAAGAGGTCATTGCTTAAATTCAAAATTAATTTTCAAACAAGTCTGATACAAGAGAATCAATAAACTTTGTATGGCAAAGCAAATCTCTGCCAGCACCTTCAAGATAAATAGTAAACGGATTCTCATTTGAGAAGAATGAAAGATTTTAACTTTCCGTGAAGACTTCCAATGCATGCTGGCACCAATAGTTGCTGACATCATTTTAAAATAAAAAAAAAGTAAAGCTATAAAATACCAAAGGAAGGAAAAAAGGCAAACCCATTGGTCTCAAATGCATTATTTATTGTTAGGAGGTTCCTTCTTAGATCCTTAGACAGTAATGCATAAGTAAATTAAAATTCATTACAGAGTATTTTTAAAAGCATAATACAATGTTATGAGGTATGCTGATGTTCTTGTAAATCCATATGAAAAAAAATGTACAGACTATATAACTCCAAATTTATTTTTGAATGTTTAATCTTTAATAATCATATTTTCTGCTACACACCACTCAAAGTTAGAAAATGAGCAGCATTTTTGCCTTTGTATACTTTTCATTTTAGCTTCAGTACAAAATTTAAGACAAAAAACATTCAAAGGTACAGAGAAAAATAAGAAAGGTAAGAATAAATAGCAAAAGCAAGAAAGTCTCTTTTAGGGATATAGTAAGAGCTATCACCCCAAAAAGGGAGATAGTTGAGCAAAAATCTAGATGAAGTGAGGGATCATGTCAAGAAGTTACTTTAAATTTTTTTAGAGTGCAGGTAACCAGAGCAGGAAAGAAAGCTGTTATACTCTGGTACAGCAAATAAAAACAAATTATAATGAAACTTGAAGAAAAATGGTGGGTATTGTGGAAAAAAGGTAGATGAAATATGACAATAGATACAAATTATAAGAGCCTAGAATACACAGCCAGAAAAGCAGTCAGGATATGTCAGCTCATGCTGCTGTAACAATCCTGGAATCTCAGTGACTGAAGTGATTTCTTGCATATCCCATATCATTCACAGTTTAGTTGGAAGACTGTGATCTGTCTGCTTTCTCCTGAAATGTATTGTTATTATTCATTTTTTTTTTTTGCATATTGGGTCACACCTGGCGACGCTCAGGGGTTACTCCTGGCTCTGCACTCAGGAATTACTCCTGACTGTGCTCGGGTGACCATATGGGATGCCAGGGATCAAACCCTAGCCGGCACAGGCCAGCCGCGTAGAAGGCAAATCCCTCCCTACCCTCTGGGCTATCGCTCCGACAAAGTGCCACTGTGAGAAATACTTCTGGGTATAGAAGTGGAGTAAACGAGATCTCTCATCGATTTCCTATTAGTATTTAAGGTTGAATTGACCAGAAAAAGTCAAACATTCACATTCTTTGATGATAATAATAGAAATAAGAGGGTGCAAGGGGCAAAAAATAAATTCTAACAGCAAATGGAGAGCTATATATGTAAATAACATTAGTGAATCCATAATGAATTTTATTTCAGTGAGATAAAAAGACATGAGTTGATTATGCAATAGTTTGAAGATTAGACTCCACACAGAAAAAAAGGGGGCAAATGGAAGCAGAGGTAAGTGCTAAATCAATGACTTAGGTAAGCAATTTTATAGGCCAGAATAATAGAAGTGAAGGTGGTAAGACTTGGTTACATTTATGCAATCCAAGTAGAGTTAAGTCTAACTATGTGAAATAGTCTTGTGAATATAGTAGAAGTGTTGAGTTTGTGGCAAAATAGTGTAGAGAAAGCCCTTAGAATCATGATAATTTCATTTTTAAGTAGCATCACTTGATCACTTGACATCCCGTTATTAATCCATTTGCTTGATTGGGCACCAGTAACCTTTCCATTTGACCCTATCACAAGCCAGTGTAGCCCAATCGCATCTGCTTGCTTCAGGAATATGAAGAGCCTCAAACCTTTCGTTCAGGGTCTTGACGAAGAAGTCTGACCATCTTGTAGGTGGGCGGCCACGTTATCTTTTGACATCCCGTGGATTCCAGTCAGTAACGCTCTAGTCCAGTAGTTGTCTCCAAATCGCATTACATGCCCAGCCCATCTGATTTTCGATGCCTTGGCAAACGAGAAGAGACAGTGTCCCTGACTCTGGAACAGTGACGAAAGTCGGAGCTCCGGATTCCTTCTTTCATTTGAGTGAGGCATGATATTCCAAGCATAGCTCTTTCGATTCCTCTTTGGGAGACCTGAATAGCATTCTCATCCTACTTTTGTAGGGCCCAGGTCTCTGAGGCATATGTTAGTGCAGGGAGAACGGTGGAAAAGAAGAGATGTGCCCAGAGCCAGAAGTTCTTTGTCTTTTTTAGCTATTTCTTCGATGCCTTTGAAGGCATTCCATGCCGCTCTCTTCCTCCTGCGCAGCTCAGGTTTTAGGTCATTCATCATGTTGACTTTCCGACCTAGGTACACATAACTGCTGCATTCAGAGATGTTTGTTCCACTGAGAATGAATGGGGCCTCTGGAACTAGTTCATTTCTCATGAACATAGTTTTGTTGAGATTAAGCTGTAGACCTATCTTTCCACATTTTCAGTCAAAGTCAACCAGCATTTGTGCTGCTTGACTAATCTTTGGTGTTATTAGAATGATGTCATCAGTGAAGCGGAGTAGTTGCTGACTGTCTATCTCCACTCCAATTCTTTTCCACTAAAATTGTCACATGATGCTCTCGAGGGTGGCGCTGAAGAGTTTTGGTGAAATGGTATCACCCTGCAGAATCCCTCTTTTGACATCGATGATCGCTCTTTGTAGAATGGTGAGATCCTGGTGGTGAACCCGTAATACAGCTCACAAAGGATCTTGATGTATTGGGTTTTAATGCCCTTTTTGGCTAGGGCTTCGGTGACTGCTTCAGTCTCTAAGGAATCAAAGGCTTTCTGCAAATCAATAAATGTGAGACAGAGTGGCATCTTGAACTCCTTACAAACTTCAATGAGCTTGGTTACCGTGTGGATATGGTCGACTATGCTGAAGCCTTTTCAGAAGCCAGCTTACTCGCATGGTTTTCCTTCATCTAATGTTCTGTCAATCCTGTTCAGGATGGCTTGAGTGAACAGCTTGTAGATGACAGACAACTGGCAGATGGTACAATAGTTGCCAATGTCATGGATGTCTCCCTTCTTGAACAGTAGAACTGTCCTGCTGGTTTTCCATTGGGAGGGCATTTAGACAGGTAGCGTGTGAAGAGCCAAGCCAGTTTATTGATGATTACTGAAGGCAGATTCTTCAGGTGTTCGGGTCTGACTTTGTCTGGGCCTGGTGCTGTTCCCTTCTTAACTGATGAAATGGCATGTTGGATTTCAGAAGGGAGAATATTGGGAGCGACATATCCATCCTGCAGAATTTGGTATGTGGGCAGGTGGACCTGGCTATCGAAGAGATTTGAGTAGAAGTCATGATTAATCTTCTCCAATGCCTTTCTGGAAGATGTGATAGATCCATCAGTACATTGGAGGGCAGTCATCTTGGTCTTATAGTTAACGAAGGACAGATGGGCATTGCAAATGCTTTTCCCAGTTTCTGCTGCATCTTCCAGTATTTCTGCTCTTCTCTCTTTGAGGTCTCTCTTTATCACTTCGCTGCACTGCTTTGCATGCTTGGATGTTAGCAATTGGTCGCCTGAGGTTCTTGCCCTGCCACATTGGTGAATGAGCTCGAGAGTTTTTGAAGACAGGCATCCTTTTGTCGCTTTTTCTCTCTTGACATTCTTTGCATAATCATGGAGGTGCTGAACCAGTCGGTTGTATTCTTCATCGATGTCATCAATGATGGTTATTTTCCCATGTTGCCGCAGTGGTGCCAAAGAGTTCCCAGTTGGTGGTCGTTCTGGGAGTTCTCTAGTTTCTGTATTAAAACGTTTTTGCTAGTTAAACGGAAATAGATTAAACAAAGAATAAAGAAACCAATTCAATATTACTAGTGATGCATTGACAAAACATGCTAACACATAAACTGTGTTATCAAAGTGTCCACCAGTCAAGTGAAAGCTCAACTTAATCAGGAAGTGACAAACTGATATAACATCTAATCAGAACCTACAGCATAATTTCCACCTCAACTGAGTTGAATTTAATAGTGTAAATCTAGTGATTTCAAACTCAATACATGGGCTGCTAAACACTTGCCTTACTCTGAATGGTGATTCTACCCACATGTTGGAGTTCAAAAGGAATTAACTGGCATGTATTACTTTAGCCAGGTTCAATCAAACCTAATGTGCACTTGGAAGCAAATATTTCTAATGAGTTATCCATTTGGATGTGGGAAATTTTGGAGCCACACCTTTAGAATGAATGGATCTTCCTGATTCCTAAAAAAATGGATTAAAATTTGGCCTTACTGAGTAAAGGAAGAATTTCAACATCTCACAATTCCCATAAGTTGTATTATTCTTAGATGTTACTAGTAACACCTATTACTATTCACCCTTAAATATGAGTGAAGGTTTTGGAATAGTGATTCATCAGATGTCATGGCCCATTGATTCTTTCTTTCCTACCTTGTCTTTCCTTTCATTCCCTTCTCTGACCTATCTTATCTGCTTCCATCTTTCCTGATTGAATGATTATTATGTGCTGACTTTCCCTTCCTCCATCTCTTCACTGAATATTATTGAATGCCTCCTCCAACATTTCAGACACCGTGTTAGGATCTAAACATGTGTATAATATATATGTATGTATATATATGTGCATATATATGTATATTTCTGTTTAAAGGGAGTTTTCCTTCTAGTTCAGAAAAGTAAGGCTAGCAATCCTTCAGTGATTAATAACATTCTCTACTCAGACAAGAATCTTTTGACTACGGTTAAATTGTGGCAACCTCGTAATGAATTTCATAAAACTGCAATGTCAACTCAAAACTTGGTTGAATTTAGGAGACAGAAAGGAATCAGGTGGCACACTGAAATCTTGTTGCAACCATGTGTCTCCTTTACTAAATGTAACTTTATGTTTCTTGAAACTTCAACTCTGGAAGCATCCAATCATCCCCAGGTATCTCCAGACCATATTCTTAGGAACTATAGTTTTATTTATATGTATAGAGGTCAACTCAGGGGTTAAGCATGTAACATTAGTGAGTGACAAGCAGCTGATAAAAATGCATGTGTGAATGTCTTGTTTGAATGTCTGCCAAGAACTGATTCAAACAGAAGAGGATAGAGTGTCATCTGATTGTTTCATGTAAGCATTTGGGCATAATGTTTACAAAACTAAGTTATCTTACACCAAAAATATGAAATAGAAATATTAAAAACTTCAACTTAAATCAGTAGCTCAAAAACTTCAGAACATTACAAGAGTCAAATAAACTGTACGCCACACTATAATTGATCTGCCATCCCAATTTGTGGTCTCTGTCTATACCCCATAAATACAAGGTTATAAATTCCATGAGGGCAGTATGATCTATCCTTTACATCAAATAGCACAAATGTGACCATAAGATGGATGAGTGGAAGGTAGTATTAGTGGGCAGAGTCACATACCCAGAAAGTCTATGTTTAGATTCTTGCAACTTCATTTACTAGCTATATGACTTTGGGAAATATTCTTAATTTAGTTTTACTATACTTTTCTTAATGGTTAAATGGAAGTGATGCTAATTAGAATATTCCATAGGGTTACAGTTAAGATTAAATGAGTTCATATTTATAAAGAAATTCAAATAATGTCTGGTTCATGTTAACTTTATTGGGTTTTTATGTGTTAAAATAAGCATATAAATAGCATGCTTATTATTCAAAATTGAGTGATCTACTATATATTCTATTTCATTCAATGATGGAAACTCATTTAGAAATTAGTCCTTCTATGTAATTCATATATGGAATCAAAGTGATAAAAAATGGCCAAATATTAAAAAAAAAACAAAATTATTTATAAACCTTTTCTGTTATTTTTATTTTACCTATTTTAATTCACTCTTTCATTAAATATATATATATATTTTAAAAACTAACAAAAGTATATAAAATAGCCTTCACTTTTAATTCTAAACTACAGGTGTGTATGCTACTCAACAGCTGAGGAACATCTGGGCCACTTAGTGCACAGGTTTTAAAGTTTCCCATTATTTATTCGTAATGCACTAACACATTGAAACTGTTTAGTGATTCCTCATAAATTAAAATAAACTGATTAATTGCATCAAATGCTCTAACAAAATATGTTTTAGTGTAGAGGATTTATATGTACTTTTCACATGTAGATTTTCTGCTTTAGATTTTGGAATCTGATGCATAATTTATAATGCAATGTTTATGTTAAAGATTGCCTCCTATTATTTTCTGACTGCTACGTAAATTCTTTACACCAGTAGTATCTATTTTTAAAAGGGTATTTTTTGCATGCAAGCACAGTGCTAAAAGAAGTCTAACAATAGTAATTTTACTTAGTCTTCACAATATCCCTTATTTCTCTCAGCTTATAACTGAGAAAGCTAAGATTTAGAAATGTTAGATAATGGAAAAACTTCACAATTTCACAAAGCTGGAAAGTGTCACAAATGGGATTTGAACTGAGCTTGGGGTATAGCCAAAAGAGAAACGTTTTGGAACCTGTTCAATTTCATAAATTGGTTTTGAACTGACATAAGTATATAGAGGGAAGCATCTTTACATGCAGACTCAATTCAATCAACCAGAGTCATTTACTGAGCACCTACTATATGCAAGATACTATTTCACTTATGGTCTTTGGTATATATTTTTATTTGTTTTAAGTTAAGAATATTTTAGTCAATAACATAACAAACATTATTTATATATTGAAAAGTGTTTTCAAAGTGCAACGTCTGGATAACATGATTTCCTAATTAGCTGAAATTTTGAAAAAAAATTGTTATTGAAGCAAAGATACAAGTGGAAGACTTCATATATTCTATTTTGTGAGTTTTTTAAAGATATAAATGACATTTTAAGAGGTGCAACATGATTGTGTGAGTCTTTAAATGGCAGCCACAATTAGTTAAGTGTTACCTTATTTTTTGTATTTTTTCACTCAAGGATTGCTTGGTTGTCCTTTTTTTTTCAGATAAGTTTTAAAGATTACTCGGTACATTTTTATGGATGTTGTTTGCTTTATGATCAAAACCAGTGCTGGAAATGATGGACAGGCTTTGTTCTTGGTGTTTTATTTTCTAAGCACGGTTTTACAGTTACACATTTACTCTAGACATGACATGGGGCAGAGCTGCTACTGGCTCTCACTGTGCCCAGCGCTCATGAGGTGCCCGGGAGGGATGGCAGGTTCTAGCCCTGGCCCGCCACCCCAGCAGAGCCTCACAACAAACCAGACGACCCCCCCCACTCCATGAGGGCCTCCATTTTCCACATCCGGGCTTCCTACTCGTCAGAACTCCACCCAGCAGACCAGCCTATCACAGCCCGGCTCTCACGGCCACACGGTTGATTGATAAATGCTGGATTTTGAGATGACTACAAGAGTATGCTACCCACACGGCAGAGCCTGGCAAGCTACCCGTGTCGTATTTGATATGCCAGATACCAGTAATAATTATAGACCTCATTCCCATGACCTGATGGAATAGTTTGAAGCTCTTTATGTTCCTGGAGCAAGCAGGTTCCCTTGGGCTCTACTTGCATGAGACAGGTCATATGGAGATGTTACTGGTGCCTGCTCGAGCAAATTGAAAATGAACGGGAAGACAGTGATACAGTGATACAGTGATTGGAAATGTACATTCTTTCCCCTCCCCCATGCAAACCTACTGAATTTAAAATTGTGGAGGGAGACCCAATAGCATATATTTGAGCAATATTTAAGGAAATTCTTATCCACATATAAAACTTAGGAAAAGCTTTGGTGTACTTCAGAAAACCCAAAGGACGTAATTATGCAAGCAAAAGACCCAATAACACAAGACCTTTAAAATTTTTGACTGCAGAGATAGTAAAATAGATTTTAACTGAACTTAGAGTTAACTGAAACATTGCTTCTAAGGCTCAAATTTGGTGTTACGGTAATGTTTGTGATGTCATGTAAAATATTCCAATCATATAAGAAAGAATGAACATAGAAGGGCCAGAGCCACTAACCTTACATACTGTTGACTCTGGTTTGATACCTGGCACCATATGTGGTCCCCTGAGAAATCCCCAGTAGTGATCCCTGAGGAGAAAGCCAGGAAGAAGTCCTGAACACTTCCATGGTTGGGCCCCCCAAACAAACAAGCAAAGAATATATTAGGTGTGCACTACTAAATATATCAGAACATTATTAAATGATTCGCACATGGAAAAGGAAAAAATTCTGAAAGAGATTTGATTTCCTGAAGGCACTTGCCTTCAGGTTACTCTCAAAGTATTTCCTTCAGCACAGAAGTTAATAATACCTTTAAAATGCAGGAGTCCTATCAAGTGCACTATTATTTATTTATTTATTTATTTATTTATTTATTTATTTATTTTTTTGCTTTTGGTTCACACCTAGCAATGCTCAGAGGTTTCTCCTGTCTCTGCACTCAGGAATAACTCCTGACAGTGCTCGGGGTCCATATGGGATACTGGTGCTCGGGGTCCATATGGGATACCGGTGCTCGGGGGACCATATGGAATACCGGTGCTCGGGGACCATATGGGATACCGGTGCTCGGGGGACCATATGGGATACCGTGGATCGAACCTGGGCCAGCATGGGCCTGCAGCATGCAAGGCAAATGCCCTACCCCCTGGGCTATAGCTCCGGCCCCTCAAGTGCACTATTTTATTTCTGTTAAAAGTTTCTCATTATGGCATGCTGTGTGTGACGTAATGCCGCTTTACTCTGACAAGCATACAGCCCTTCTCATATACCCACACCCCTTCCCTACTCACAAACGTTTCTCTCAGTGAGCTTTCACCAAACTGTCAAGTCTACCTGTGTGGCTCCTTCGATGTATTCCTTTTACCATTGGTTTCTCCTTTTTCCATGATTTTATATGAACTGGGGGCTGGAAAGGAGCTTTAAAACTATCAGTGCATTTACAGGTGACTTTACTAGTACTTTTTGGCTATTCATGCCAGTTGCCAATGCTTCCAACTTCTGTTGTCTCATCTATTAAATAGGTAGGTTTACTTCGTGGATCCTTCCACTTCTAAATTCTACTGATTTCAATTATTAATGATGTCTAGAAAAAATAGTGACCTTACATGAAGTAGGAGACTCTGATGTGATCATATTTGACGCTCTTGACTAATGACCAAAGTCATAGGATCCATGGGTGCCCAACGTGCCTGCTATCAGTGCTCTGTGCCATAATTATTGCCAAAGTTTCACACCACTGAGTTTGGAGCAATGATTGCAATGATGTTTGGAGTGGGGAGAAGAGTAAGAGAACATACTTTGCTTTTGTGTTTGTACCTATTACTACTTTGCTTTTCTCTGGTTTTATTTTAATTACAAATGTGAAAATTATTTACTTCTATGTTATGAACAGTTTGCTGGTTTTAAAAATTAATGATAGATTTTCTAGGGAAGAAGAATGGTCAAGAAAAACCACAGTGGCATCTTGCAGACTTAAGATGTCCATTTTTAAAGCATTATTTGGAAAGTGGCACATTATAATTGACAGACTTGACAAGCATTCTGGTTTCATGGGCTGCATGTCAGGATTCCTGCCCTATATTTCCATATCACCAAGCACTTCCACTGTGTCCTTGAACTAATTTAAAATCTCCCTGGGTTTCAGGTTCCTCATCCTCATTGGAAGCCCCACAAATTTGCCATGTACTCATAGGAGTTCCTAAGCTTGCAGTTGCTGTCCTGCCTGCAGAGATTTCTTATCTCTTTATCCACAATGTTATCTATTTGTTTATCTTTTAGAGAGAACAACTTATATTGTACAACTCCTCATCCCCCAAATTACATGTGAATTGAATCATTAAGTGAAAAAGAATGACAATTGGTGCAGGGCTGTAAACTCAGGCTAGAGTTTTTCCCAGTTTATAAAACCTCTGACTTTTTTCATTATATAAGTAGGAAATATCTTAAATTTATTAAGACTACTGAACCCATATTTAAGGTTTTAATGCTCTCCCCTCCTCCATTTTGGTAGTTTTAAGTGACTTTTAATTAATTCCCTGAGGGGGCAGGAGGAACAGAATGTCTGATAATATCAGACTCCAATACCTCCATCCTCAGTTGTGGAATAAAGACTCCTTAATAATCAGTAGAATATTTTTAAAGCAGAAATTTATTTCATGTGCTGAAGTAAGAGGAAACAAAGGGCTCATCTTGCTAGGTGTAAAGAAGCAAAATGCAATTAATGAAGACAGAAGGCTCCTGGTTGTTTAAAAAAAAACATTTAAAAAAAAGAAAATGTCTAAATTCAAAAGGGGTTAGATTCTTTTTTCACCCAGGGGTTTGGAAAGGAACAACTGGCATGTGTAATCTTGTCCACATTAATTTTACTGCCATGGTCAAAGAGCCCCACCAGACTGAAACTTGTGAAGAATTTTCTTTCTTTATTTGGCTTGATCATAGAGGAATTAGCTCCCTTGGTAAACCAAAGTGAAAAGAAGCTAGTTTGGGGAAATAAGCAGCGTTCGTAGAAAAAGAGGAAGTTTGAGGTAAACATATGGTTGAAATGCTCTAGTCGATTTCAGATCAAGCTGAGAGAGTTGAGATCCGTTGGTTCAGGGATCCAGTTCACTGCACATTCCTACTGTGTCTGACTACTAATTGCATCCTATGTTTGTCAATCAAATATTTGCAATTAACAAAAATATTCCCTTAAGAGACATATAACAGAACTGGCAGAGGATCTGGCACTTTGCTAAGTAGAAATATCTGCATACAGAATTTAAAAAAAATAATATTAAAAATATTCTGCTGCTGATGACACCGTTAGACACTCCTAGTCAAAACATTAACAAGCAGAATAGGTGGCATGGGGCTTTTCAAAGGAATTTTGTTCAAAGAACAGAAACTTTGATCTCTGTGTCTCTGACCCCTCCTCCACATCTGATTTTCAATCTACAACAAGTGCATATAGTGGTTTAATTTAATTCTGCGCATAATTTGCCTAAGGATAAAAGTTGATCTAGATTTTTTAACTCCAATTTTACAAATGCTCTACTTTCTCACTCCCTCCTCCTCCCTACACACAGATTTCAAGAGGGAAGGCTGAAGAGGAAGGTGACTGGAATATTAAGAACTGTGGGATATTCTGAGGAAACCCTAATTTGTAAATTGGTAGAAATACCAGTAATTTGTTGGGAATTGAAGACCTTCTGTATTCAAGAGTGAAGCTTGGCAGCTGTGCACTGTTGTTTTATAAATCAATATTACATCTGAAGGTGGTGTTTGAATGTTTATGTCATCGGGTTTGTCTCCAACATAGTTCTGTGATAAGAAATGTTCAAACAAAACAAACACAATTCCTCCCTGGTCCTTTAGGATAAAGTCCAAACATAATTCCACAACCGGGATATAACATTCAAATCAACTACAGAACTTCTGTAATTACATAAAACCCCTCGACCACAGAAATGTTATTGAATTGGAGATGCTTTGCAATATTCCCCAAGACAGGTCTGTGTGACTGTCAGATTAACAAAAGTCAAGAGGAGGTGAGACAATGCTCACCACTGCAAAAAGAGCTTTGTGCATAATGAACAGAATATGCATGCCTGTTTAGGAAATTAAGGTGAATCCAAGGTGACTTGAGGTCACATGAGGAGTCATAAGGGTCACTAACTGGGAAAGTGAGCATTAAAAATTAGTCATTTGTCTTAAATAAATTCATCTCAAATATTATTAGATACCATGTAGACTTAATAAAAAATAATTACTTGAGTGAATTTTGCTATGTTATCAAGTTATTATCTAACTCTGAGCATCTGTGATTCTGCAATTTAGCTCTGACTGCTGGATTAGAAAGGAGGGTTGAGGCTGCTTTTTGATTATTATCAATTCGCCCCACCATCTAGATATATACCCTAGTATACAACTAGGGTAAACCATGAATAATGAGTACTTGGAAAAAAGGAGTACTTAGAAATGGGTTCCTTGCTTAAAAAAAAGCACAATAATTAATTAATTAATTTTCACTGCTCAAACCTAATACATAGTAGGAAATGAGACTAACATGCTATTCTCCTCTTACATACAAAATGTGTTAACCTTATTAGAGAGATTAAAAATAAAATAGACCTGAACAGGTCTCTAAAACCTTGATCCAAGCCAATGATGAAGCCTAAGTGCCTCTACTCTCATCCAGAGGCTTCTTTTAAGCATATTTTTACATCTTAATAAAATATTTTGAGCACATACTTTCAATCTATCTATAATTATACTAATGAGTTTCATACATGAAAAAGAATTAGAAAGATAAATTTAAATGGAGAGGATAAAAAGTAATTATAAATCCATGTTCCTAGTAAATTTAATCTTCTATGTACCCGTAGCTCAGTACATTTCATTCTCAACAATGAAGAGACAGATAAACTTGGCAGAGTCCAACATGCTCCTAAGGAGCCTGATCTTGACTGAACTGGAACAGGTACACAGTGGAAATTTCTCTTTTTTCATCCCTGAGCATTAAGTGCAAGATAAACTATGAAAATTGTACTCAGCTATAAAACTACCTACATACTTCTAGGGTTCATTCAGATTACATCCACACAAAGAAGAAAAGAGATTTAGAGTGGATAACTAGATCACAACAATAAGAAAATTTTAAACAATTCATTTTTGGTTAAGCCCAAGTGCCATTAAAAACTGGTGGAGATTTAGTTTTTTAATTGCTTAGCACTTGTTTTGTGGGAATGTAAGGGTCATGAAAATGAATGCATGCACCTGTGAAAAATCTCAAGAGAATTTTGGAGAGGAGAGAAAGGAAAATAACTTTGCTTTGATAGAAAAATCCTGCCCTGCCACTTTCAAATTGTGTGACTCTGAGGTTTGATTTTGAGTTTATCAGTTAGCTCATTTTCATTTATACCCTTCACTTATCTCTCTCTATATATGTATACAATATTACATATTGTATATAATAGATACAATACTGTCTAACAGGATTATTATGAACATAAAAATAATTATATAAAGTAATTCAATCTGTTACTTTCTTTGAAATAGCTCCTCAAAAATTATGACTGTCCTTGTATACAGTTGGTAGAAACAATATTTCTAACCAATCTAAAACTTTGCCCAGAATATTTATTCCACTTTCAAATGGAACAAGTAACCTGGTCAATTATGAAGACATGCTCTTTTGTAATTCAAGTCTTTTCATTTCCATTTATTACATTTAATCCTAACAGTGAATTTAAAATATAAATAAGGAGTATAATTGCCCTCATAGTTGGAGATAGAGATAGGTTGATAAATCACAGTCACATAATTGTGGAGCTAAGAATGCGACTCAGGACTCCTAATATATCGACTGATGGTGGGAAAGAAGCAGATGCATATCACTTTTTTGTCAAGTAACTCAGTACAAGAACAGTTCTACCAGATAGACTATGTATGTAGATAGACGATGATAGAGTTAGAAGGGGGAGTCTTTAAAGCCATGTTTTATTCATTCAGTTCATAGGTACCATGTGTGCAAGGTGTGGGGAGTCTTTAGTGGCCATTTATGGAGATGATCAGATGAGTGTAATGAAAATGATTGCTAGTGTTCTGGGTCTAGTAATGTTGAATCATAGGGTTACATCATACAGTGCTCAGAAAGATTAGGAATTTATATGGATTCCAATTACGACCTGACCTTCACAAGGTAAGTAAATTGTTCAACCACTCCGAGTAATACGCTTTGCCGAGAATTTAACCATTTTTTTTAAATTCTCATACTAACTGATTTCTTCTCGGTTTCTGCTATCCTTTTCTCTCTGTTGTCCAGAAAAGTCTTTGGTAGTGAAATAAAAATCACAACACGATGAACTAAAGAAGTGTGAAAAGTAACTATGTGAATTCTCTGGTAAAACTTTGGCTGTTATTTTTGACAAATAAATAAGCCTATGTCAGGTAGAATCTCATAATGTGACTTAGGGTTAGGGTTAAGTTTGGAAACAGGGTTTTGAAGATATAATTAAGTTAAGATGTGATCATACAAGATTAGAAGTGCCTCCTGTTTTTCAATATGAGATGCTCTTATAAGAAAAGAATTGTATACTCAGATTCAGAGATACAAATTATTAAAGAGAGAAAGGCCATGTAATGATGAAGAAAACAATTGAAGTGATGCAGCTACCATAAAAGGAATGCCAAAGGCTTTCTGAATCATTAGAAGTTATGACAATGCAAAGGATTCTTCACTGAGACTTTGAAGGTAGTTAGATTCTGCTGATGGATGACTGGCCTCTAGAATTTTGAGATAATAAGCTTCTGATTTAGTATTTTTTGTAGTAATCTTCTATTGCAATTTTAGTGAATACTATGGCCAAAAACATTTGCTATAGACACACATAGTGAGCACGTCTGATAGGCATTTTGTTTTCATTTTATTTTAATGATAATAGTACCACACCCAACATGTATGGAAAGTGTTCAACTCTGGACCAGTCCCTGACACTTAGTGGTTTTTAAACATTTCCTTACGGTCATTTTAGTCAACAATAACTTAAAGAAGTTATTGTTGTCAAAAATGACAGTAACTTAAGTTATTGTTGACAAAAATGACAGTAAGGAACTCCAAGTGATGGGACCATTTGTATCTGCTTTCACATAGATAATATGAACAATCTAGAAGAAACTAGATTGATGAGAGCCCCCAAGTCTTAATCTATTATACTTAAATCAAATACAAGTGTTTATTAGTTAATAGGTTTAAAAATTAACTCCATATCCATCCATTTATAGGCAAATTTCATAACTTCATATATCCTAACAGCTGCATAGTATACAATTGTTAGATGTGCCAAAGCATGTTGAGTGAAATTAGCCAGAAGGAGAGAAACAGATATAGAATGACTGAATATATTTGCATGAAATAAATATATATGTACATATTATGATACCAATATCCAAGGTCAGGTGAAACATGGTCTTGCCAAAGGTGGAAATTATCACAAACGTGTGGGAGTCATAGGCTAGGTAAGACAGAGAATGGAACAGTGTGCTAATAATTATCGAAAGTGCTAATACCAACCTAGAACTGAGCATTAAATACAGGCAAAAAGATACACGACAACTTCTTAATGTAAGTATTGTAATCCACAATGTGGAAGGGAAGTAAAAGAGAGAGCAAAAAGAGAAAGAAATAAACAACCTGCCATAGAGGCAGGCTAGGGAACAGGGGAGGGAATCAGGGACATTGGTGGTGGGAAATGGGCACCTGTGGAGGGATGGGTGCTGGTACACTCTATGAAAAAAAAAACCAAATATTAACATCTTATGAACATCTTTGTAATTGTGTATCTCATGGTAGTATAATAAAATATTAAAAATTAAAATTAACTGCAAACTTTGGATTTTATGTTTGTGTACTATTTTTTGTATAATATTTGAAATATAATCTTATAGCCCAGCCTATGTAGCCAAATTTATCTTGCATCTGCAAATTCAAAGGAATGTTAAGGAGAAAAACTGATGTAGGCCCCACTAGGATTTCTACAGTTCCACATCATAATGCCGAATCTTTTCTAATCAAATCACCTTCCCAGGTTACACCTCCCTTATCCCTTTAACAGATGCATTTGTCATATTCAAATCTCCTCCAGAACTGTGTTTGCAATTAGCTGAGTTAAAGAAGAACTTTCTTTTGATGGTTTAGAAATATATATTGACAGATAATTTGATTTAAAGTAAGGAATTTCTCTAGAAGAGATGGTTGCTGAGAGTTCCATGTTCCCAACACTTAACCCATAGTGAAAAAGACCAGAGTCAGATGCTGGAGTTCTGGAAACTACAATTTTGATTCCTTTTTTCTTGTGTTTTATCCATAGGGGTACTTCCATATATTTTGATTGTCCATTTCTATAATTTGCTAAGGATTCTCTCACAGTCTAATATGAACATGATACTACTAAAACTTAAGTACAGGGTGGATAGAATTAACATCGTTATCAAATTTTGAGTGTCTGTAATTTTCACACATTTACTAAGAGTCTATAACATATTTGCTTCATTTATATGTCATCTCTGACCTAGACATTACCACTTTCCCTTAGAGATGAGATAGATAATTTATGCTAAAAGATATGAAGTGACTTGACCAATCAATAGTAGATCATAGAACACAAGTGGCTAAGGTAACAGCAGACCCTGACTATTTTTAAAACTCATAGGCATTTATTATATATTGCTTCCTGAGCATAAGTATTAAAACCCTAAGAATAATTTTGTTTTAATTTGGGGAAATTTTTTACATATAAAATGTTAAAATATCATCTGCAAATAGTAAACAACTGATCAATTTGCCAGATATATTTTAAATATTCTAGTAGTAATTTCATAAAGATAGTTTAAGAAATTAGGAAATAAATGCAAATTTTCCTTTTTGGCATAATTTTTATTTGTTTTGTTTTGGCTGTTATAATTGGCTGTGTTTAGGCCTTACTCCTGGCTTTAAACTCAGGGATCACTCCTAGTGGGTCTCTGGTGATAATATACAATACTGAGGATTCAAACAGGTCAGTGATTGTGAGGCACAGTCCCTACCCACTGTACTATTTCTTTTAGTCTTTGACTTAGTCATTTTTAAAATAAATATCCTTCACCTGTTAAGCTTATGTAGATTTGGAGACAACATCTGAGACTTTCCAAGATCTAAAATTATCTAGTTCTATATGTACAAAATTAGCTTTTGTTATCCATTTAGCAGCTACATTTTTATTTTACCTGAACAGATATAGGTCATTTGACACAACTTTCAACATATGATAGGTTTCTTTGTGGACCAAGAGACTGATAAGAGCACTGCCTTCATTATATAGCATATCAGTATAACTTAAAGTTAAAAAGAAAAGTCATCTTCTTTATTCCTAGGACTGCTTTGAATATACAGTGGGTTTTGTTAGTTCATACAAATTTCACCAGCATTTGGTCTATGCTCTAAATAAATCATGAGTATTTATACAGGGAATGTATTTAATCTATATAGGACTTGGGTAGTATTGTTATTTTGACAATAGTAATCTGTCCAATTCATAAACAGGGGCTGTATTTTCATTTCCTTGTCTTTTTATATATTTTAGTACTGATTTATATTTTTCTTTATATAATACTTTCTCTTTTGGGGGATGATTCAAAGATACTTGATGTAATAGATGAAATCATGAAAGTGATGCATTTTTCTTTCTTTAATTTCATTGCTTGCATGTTAGAATGCATACGTATCTATATGTTGATTTTGTAGCCTATGATATTACTGTATGACTTGTTTCCAGGTTTTTGTTTCTTTATTTTGTAGTGTCTAAGATTCTCTAAATATTGCATCATGTCATCTTAAATAATGATAGTTTGACTTCTTTTTCATTTGGGGGAAGGGGCACACTTGGCAGTGCTCAAGGCTTATTCCTGACTCTGTGCTCAGGAATCTGAGTTTGGGGAGCCACATGTGGAGCCAGGAATCAAACCTTGGTCAGGAGCTTACAAGGCCAAATCCTGGTATGTTGAACTATCACTCGGTCCCCTTGATTTCTTTGTTAATATTTTAGCTGTGTGTTTGTGGTAGATGACTTTAACCATATTGGGGAAGTTTCTTCCTGCCGCCATTTTTAATATTTTTTAATCATGAAAAGGAGTTGAATTTTGTCCAATGCTTTCTTTACAACTATTTATATAATCTTATGGCATCTTTTGTGTGTTGATATTAGAATAAAGACAGTTTCTCAGACTAATGGAATAAAAATGTATCCCAGGCAGATCTGCAAGTGTATAGACAGCTAATCTTAAGTTTCTAAGAGTATAAAGTGGAGCAAGAAAAGGCTCTTCAATAAACAGTGTTTGCCAGTGACATGCAAAAATTTAACTTAGACCTCTATCTCATGGCATGCACAAACAACAATTCAAAATGGATTAAAAAGCTCAATATCATACCTCAGTCCATAAATTAATTACATTGAGGTAAACATAGGCACACAAAGAAAGCAAGATAATATAGTGTGCAGTGAAAACAATTGGATTCAAACAACAGACAAAATGATTTATCACTCCAACAAGTGACAAATAAAATCACTTGATTATCAAGTGAGGGATAGAAAGGATGAGGTAGACTAGAAGTGAGCTAAGGTTAGTGCTAGAGGGTTCTTGGTACTTTGGTTGTAGCAGTGGGACAGTAACTTTTCTATGTTTAGTGTGATATTTTGTACTATAAGCAATATGAATAATAAAACATATTGTTATAAAAATAAAAATTTTCTACCATTCTTTTTTTTAATTTTTTTTATTTTTTAAAATTACAAAGATATACAATTAAAAAGTTCATATTTGGGTTTTGGTCAAACAGTGTTGCAGTACCCATCCCGCCACCAGTGCCCATCTCCCACCACCAACGTCCCCGGTTCCCTCCCCTCCCCCAGCCCTGCTCCATGGCAGGTTCTTTATTTCTTTCCATTTCTCTCTCTTTCTCTTTTCCTTCCCCTCCAGACTATGGATTACAGAACATACATTAAAGGGTTGTCATGTGTATCTTTTTGCCTCTATTTAATGCTCAGTTCTAGGTTGGCATTAGTACCCTCAACAATTGTTAGCACACTGTTCCATTTCTGTCTTACCTAGCCTCTGAATCCCACACGTTTGTGATAATTTCCACCTTTGCCAGGACCTCCTGATATATGTTTCACTTGACCTTGGATACTGGTATCATAATATGTACCTATATATTTATGTTATGCAGATAAATGCAGTCATTCTGTATCTGTCTCTCTCCTTCTGGCTAATTTCGCTCAACATAATCTTCTCCATGTCCATCCATTTGTAGGCAAATTTTATAACTTCATTTTTCCTAACAGCTGCATAGTATTCCATTGTGTAGATGTACCAAAGCTTTTTATCCAGTCATCGATTTTCGGGCACTCGGGTTGCTTCCAGATTCTGGCTATTGTGAATAATGCTGCTATGAACATAAAAGTAGGGATGGTGTTTCCGCTGCGTATTTTTGGCTTCCCAGAGTAGATTCCCAGGAGTGGTATCGCTGGGTCAAATGGGAGTTCAATTTCTAGTCTTTGGAGGAAAGTCCATATTGTTTTCCAGAAAGGCTGTACCAGCCGGCATTCCCACCAACAATGCATGAGTGTCCCCTTTTCCCCACACCCACGCCAGCACTTGTTGTTCTTGTTCTTTTGAATATGTGCCAGTCTCTGTGGTGTAAAGTGGTATCTCATTGTTGTTTTGATTTGCATCTCTCTGATGATTAGTGATGATGAGCATTTTTTCATATTTTTTTTGCCATTCGAATTTCTTCCTTGCTGAAGTTTCTGTTCATTTCTTCTCCCCATTTTTTGATGGGGTTGTTTGTTTTCTTCTTGTAAAGTTCTACCAGTGCCTGATATATCCTGGATATTAACCCCTTATCAGATGGGTATTGGGTGAATATTCTTTCCCATTCGTGGTGTGGACTGCTTTTGTATCTTAGTCACTGTTTCTTTTGAGGTACAGAAGCTTTTTAGTTTCATGTAGTCCCATATGTTTATCTTTTCTTCTAGTTGCTTTGTTAGTGATGTTTCATCTTTGAAGATTCCTTTAGCTTCAATGTCATGGAGGGTTTTTCCTATATTTTCTTCAATGTACTTTATGGATTCAAGTCTGATATTGAGATCTTTAATCCACTTTGATCTGATTTTTGTGCATGGTGTTAGACACAGGTCCAAATTCATTCTTTTACATGTTGCTGCCCAGTTTTCCCAACACCACTTATTGAAGAGGCTTTCCCTTACTCCATTTTAGACTCGTTACACCTTTATCAAAGATTAAATGATCATGTGTTTGAGGTTGGGTGTCAGGATACTCAATTCTATTCCCTATGTCCACGGGTCTGTTTTTATTCCAATACCATGCTGTTTTAATTACTACTGCCTTGTAGTACAGTTTGAAGTTGGGTAAGGTGATGCCTCCCATCTTCTTTTTCCCGAGGATTGCTTTAGCTATCCTTGGGGGGTCCTATCGTTCCATACAAATTTCAGGATTGTTTGGTCAATTTCTTTGAAGAATGTCATGGGTATCCTTATAGGGATTGCATTGAATCTGTACAGAGCTCTAGGGAGTATTACCATTTTGACAATGTTGATTCTCCCCATCCATGAGCAGGGAATATGTTTCCATTTCCTTGTATCCTCTTTTATCTCTTGGAGCAGTGTCTTGTAGTTTTCTTTTATACAGGTCCTTTACACACTTGGTAAGTTGATTCCTAGGTATTTGATTTTCTGTGGCACAATTGTGAATGGAATTGTTTCCTTAATATCCCTTTCTTCTCTTTCGTTATTTGTATATAGGAAAGCCACCGACTTTTGCGTGTTGATTTTGTATCCTGCCACTCTACTATATGTGTCTATTGTTTCTAGGAGTTTTTTGGTAATTTTCTACCATTCTTGACAGCATGGGGGGGATGGAACACTAAACTTGGGGGCAATTGGAACACTATTCTAAATAAATAATATAAACCACAACAAGAAAGAGAAATATTAGATAGCACCACTTAAATGTGTAATATTTTAACAGTTGATTTTATAGAAATATAATAAAGGACAGTTTCAAGGATGGAAGAGAAAATAGGAAGATGAATATCAAATAGTATAAACTCAGTTATGAGAAAAATAACTAGTGTGACTTAATATCTTTCCCAGATACTTTTGTAAAGTAGATTCTTCAATGAATCTACTTTTTCTGTCAGAAAAAGTAGGGGCCCAGTCTTTTTCTGTCAGAACATCAACCATCCAGTGCCCACAGGTCAGAGTCCTGGGTATAGAAAAACCCATCTCCTGTCTGTCACTTGCTGATGCAGCCAGGCACCACAGCCACACCTGCAAAACCTCGAGAGGCAGGTGAAAAAGACTGGGACCTCTGGGATGAACCCAGAGCCACAGCAGAACCTGGCAAGCTACCCTTGATGTATTTGATATGCCAAAAACATTAACAATAATGGACCTCATTCCCAACGACTATAGACGTTACTGGCACCCACTCAAGCAAATTGATGAACAACGGGAAGACAAGTGACAAGTGACAAGTGACTTAATATACAATTTAGTTGTTATAGTTAATAGTACAACATGTATATTTTAAGTTGCTAGGGATAGATATTAATAATTTTCTCACTAAATATACACACAGTTAAATATGTTAGACCAAGTCTGTGATAATAATCTTGACATTAACAATCATTTTGTTATGTATCACTGTATCACTGTCTTCCGTTCATCATCGATTTGCTTGAGCAGGCACCAGTAACATCTCCATATGACCTGTCTCATGCAAGTAGAGCCCAAGGGAAGCTGCTTGCTCCAGGAAATAAAGAGCCTCAAACCATTCCATCAGGTCATGGGAATTAGTTCTATAATTGTTACTGGTATTTGGCATATCAAATATGACACGGGTACCTTGCCAGGCTCTACCGTCGGGGTAGCATACTCTTGTAGTCATCTCAAAATCCAGCATTTATTGATGAACCTGCGCGGCCGCAAGCCGGGCTGTGATAGGCTGGTCTGCTGGGTGGAGTTCTGACGAGGGGGAAGTCCGGATGTGGAAAATGGAGGCCCTCATGGAGTGGGGGTTCCTCTGGCTTGTTGTGAGGCTCTTTTGGGGTGGCGGGCCAGGGCTAAAACCTGCCATCCCTCCCGGGCTCCTCATGAGCGAGTGGCTGGGCACAGTGAGAGCCAGTAGCAGCTCTGCTGCAAGTCTGTTGGAGCGATAGCCCAGTGGGGTAGGGCGTTTGCCTTGCACGCGGGCGGCCTGTGCCGGCCTGGGTTCAATCCCGGCATCCCATATGGTCCCCCGAGCACCACCAGGAGTGATTCCTGAGTGCAAAGCCAGGAGTAACCCCTGAGCATCGCCAGGTGTGACCCAAAAAAGCAAAAAAAAAAAAAAAAAACAAAACTATTTCTTACCCTAGAAAAGTACTACTTAATCACACATAGCCAAGTGATGCTTACATGCATTTGTTATGTTTATGCAAATAATTACTTGCATACTTCAGTAATGTATCGTTACATTTATTGATTATTCTTCAATAAAATCAAAAGCAACCTAAAAACTGAGAACGTATGTCCAATCATATAAACTTTGTCAACCTTATGTTTGTTTCTAGATTTCCTCCCTTTCCCTTATTTTTTATTGATATTGGTGCTGTGGTTGTTGATGTCATAGCATGTTTTTTCCATGTGTTTGCAACTCTAGGGATTATTCTGGCAGGCCTGGAGATCAAACTGGGTTGTGTGGTCTGTTGCAACTGATCAAAATCAAAGCCTCAAGCACACAAAGCAAATGCTCTACCACTGAGCCACATCCCCAGGACACAGTTTGTCCCATGTTTTGTACTGTGTCTTTAGTAAACTCAGTCTCATGGCTGCGTTCTTGCAGAGTAGAAGACTACTCTAAGATACAGGAAATCAATCATTGAAGAATCTACTTTACAAAGGTAATGGAATATTCTCAGGGTTCATTTTTGATCAAATTCATTTTACAATCACAGCCTTTATAATTCAGATTCAGAAAATGTTTTATCCATGAATATGTATGTAAATTAGTGGATGAATAATAGCTCTTATCAAAAATAGGCTGGGCTATCCCATTACTATTAGGGGGAAAATCTGTCTAGTTTATAAACACATGAAAGGTAAACAGATTTTTTTTTCTTTTAGAAAAATCCTCACCTTTAATAAAACAACATGATTTCTGAGTACTATTTATGTTACAGTAAGAAGGAAGCGCTATCCAAAACAGTACAAGCATATTTAAGGAAAGCTAACAGATCAAATTGTGCTGAATCCAGCTTCAAGGTTCAGCAAGATGCTACACTGGATTAGTTATGCCCCAGTCAGGCAATTATATGGGACTCATAACACATCTTCAGGTCTGGGCTCATTTTCATAATAAACCTCTGGTTTCACTTTCTCTAGCACTGTTTTCTCTTAGATTTACCATTTGAGAATAACAAACACTAAATAGAGCAAATATTTCTGCTGAGTTAAAGCTCAACCACTCATCTCACATTTTCATGGTTCTATCTCAGTGTCTATAACATCCCAGATAAAATCTATATTTCTTTCCAACAATAGTTATAGCATCTGTCTGGTTTTAGACTAATCCTATATATTTTAGCAGTGAAGAATAAAGATGGGAATAGAAGAACTCTGTAAATTTGACTGGAAATTTGTCTTTTAAGTATGTTGCAAATGTAAAAAAGAAAAAAAGTGTTTTTGAGTCTGCTACAAAATATAGTTATGCGGTTCAAAAGAAGACACAGAGGTTATTTCTACTTAGAAATACTTTTGATAGAACTAATAAAAATGAAGTTTTAACCTTTGTTTAAGAAAGTATTATCACATTAGTATTGTTTTGAGAATGTAGGTGGTTTAGGTCACAGTAATTTTGGCGTTTGAACACCAGGGAATAGATAGAAACTTCTCTTCCCTGCCAAGTTGTGCTTAAAGTTTTGATCCTTGGCAGCCAGCAGTAGTGAGTGATAAATAGCAATCCGTTGCTTCACTCAGACCTCGTAGACTGCCCATGGGCTCTAATGCCGCCCACCGAGCTACTTTTGCAGGCAAATGATGCATTTTTAAATAGCACATTAATATTAAAAAGAGTTCTGTGAGCAGATCAAGGACAAAGCCATATTCCTTCCTTCACAGGAATTTAAGCCTCATGTAAAACGCATGTCACTTTTTTTATATGTGTCAGATGGCCCTGGCCTCTTAAACACAGATACAGTTCACAGGCACAGGTATTACTATTTATGATAATATGGAATTGTGATAATGTTTTGAAAATACAGGCAAGATTTCTGGTGGTGGGTAGCTAATGAAGGAAAACCTGCATGAAAAGAATAATTTCCCCTGGTTCATAATATGTACTAACATTTTTTGAAGTAATTTTGTTCACAGTCACTGTTTTCTTGGAGAAAAGGACATTTCCCTCACCTTTCTCCCACACCACCCCTTACTGTTTCTCAGTAACCTGACATCGTAACCCTTGACAGTGGTACAAACACAACTTAGGTTTGACTTAGATCATATCCATGCCACAAAACTCCCAGAATCTACTATATGTCCTGAAGGTTTTTGAAACAGGGGGTGCATACCTATCACACAAATGTTGTTTTTCCATCAGATGATGTATAGCTCACCCAATTACATTTTGGATAAAATAAGTGCACACTATGCAGTACTCAGTGGCTATTCCTGGTTCTATACTCAGGAATGGCAGTACTCAGGGAATATATGCCAGGTAGAAAATTGGCATCAACTGTATGCAAGGCAAGTGTCTTTCCCCTACTTCTCCAACCCCAGTTCAGATTACTTACTGGAGAAGAACACCTATAAAATAAAAAAGGCTAGAAGTATGATTGACCAGAGAAAGAAAAATAAACTTGGAGGGTGTACAAAGAAAATACGGTCACTGAGGAACGGCTTTGGAGGAGAAAGATGCCAGTCGATTTGAATTAAAGTGGCCAGACATTACTTCCTTGACCTCAGTCATTGCAAACAGCCAGCAGACAAGCAGAATCTCCATGAGATTGACTTTACCACTTTGCAAGCCATGAGGGAGTCCACCACTGGAGGCAGTCTACTAGCTGTACATCCTATAGTGGGGGAAAATTCTCCCTTGAAGAATCACTGGTGACACTAGATGGGGAGACTCATCTCCTTGCCTAATGCAGCTCTGAGTGACTAAGGTTAAATATCCAAAGCCTTTAAAGTGAGTCTCATAGAACTGGAAACTAAAGATGTCTGTGTTATTGTACCAAAAAAATGACTGTGCTTGTCCTGCATAACCCAGGAGGTCTTGGGGGTTAAAAGAAATCATTCATAACTTTTAATCTATATCTGAAACTAAAATCTGGAATATAGGTAGAGGAGAGGAGTTGTATTCTTAAGAACTTAGCCCAAATTCAACAAAAATCACTTTGCTAAAAAAGAAAATAAATTTAAAGCAACCCATTATGAATTTGATATTGATCCTGACCAACAGTAAAAAAGCAAAGAGTAGAAAACCTTTATTGACTTTCAACCATGAAATCATAAGTAACGATGAATAAAACTATGTTTAGTTAAGGACTCTGCCTGTACCCTCTGTGTAAAGGAGCCTCCCATACACTTCATGTTTAGTTTATGTTTAACAAGTGAGGTCAGTGCTGTGATTTGTTTTTATTAATCCACAATCAAGTGTGAGCCACTGATGATATGTACCTGTGTATATACATTAGCTTTTTATACAAAATATGTAGTTATATGAAGTATATTTGTGAATATATATGCTTTAATTTCTAATTATAAAGACGAATTTTAAATTCTTTTTATAACTATTTTTTCCATATTTTTCACCAGAAATATTATGGAGTATGCTTAAAAATGTATTTTCTAATATTATTTCACTGAAGCTACTTGCTACTGATTATCAGAGCATTCAATATTTATCACACACCTTTAATTATAACCACAGAATTATTACCATGTTAGTTTATAGATGTCAACTGTATGACATTCAAAAACTTTCTAATATTCCAAATTTATGCATGAATGTTCAATATATGTGAGAGACTAAATTTTGTCATTAGTTTTATAAATGTTAACTCAGCCTTAGGGATCACTTGTATCACTTGTCTTCCTTGTTGTTCATCGATTTGCTCTAAAGGCAACAATAATATCCCCATACTTCCTGTCACGTGCTAGTGTAGCCCAAGGGCATATGCTTGCACCCAGAACACTAAGAGCCTCAAACCATTCCTTCAGGTCATGGGAATGAGGTTTATAATTGTTACTGGTTTTTGGCATACCAAATATGACACAGGTAGTTTGCCAGGTTCTGCAGTTTGAGTGGTATACTCTCAATAGTAGACTCTCAGTTCGTACATTTACTGATGAACCGCAATGGGGAGAAATATGCTTATCTCTTGGGTAGAGCTCTGATGAGCTGTGGATAACACAGCCTTAGGGACACAACAAGATAATATAGTGAGCTTTAAGAACTGAAGTCGAAGTAGTTTTTCAGGGAGAATCAATACATAATAAATGGTATATGATTTATATAATACATAATAAATGATATAATAAATAATTATAAATGTAAATTATTTACATTTCATAAATGTCATATTTGATATGCCAAATACCAGTTAAAATTATAGACCTCATTCCCATGACCTGATGGAATGGTTTGAGGCTCTTTATGTTCCTGGAGCAAGCAGATGCCCTTGAGCTCTACTAGCATGAGACAGGACATATGGAGATGTTACTGGTGCCCATTTGAACAAATCGATGATGAACGGGAATACAAGTGATACAAGTGAAGTGAAATTATTTACAAACACTGGCCAGGCATGTGTATCATCACAATAAATTCATAAAGTTAGTATTGTAGTGAGAGTGTTCGGTAACTTTTGTCCAAGTCCAGGAGTCTAAAGTTAAATCAAATCTATACTCAAGTTCCACATATCCACATCTTTCAACAACGGATTCATAATTTTTTATCACACATTACACTTACAGGTATTTTGAAACATTTAAAAATTTACTATCTGTATAGGTGGAAAAGACCAAGGATAAGTCAGCCTAGCATTTGATTCCTATGCCTCTTTTCCTTTATAAACATGGTAGTATTGATTGTGAGACAGTAATAACTAAAGAAAACTGGCCCGTATTTAAATTAAAGGCACTGTCAATTATATTTCAAAGGTTCCTTTAAAATAGTTAAATTCAATTGTATCAAATATTGTTTAAAAATAAAATGGTTAAGCTCATAAGAAAGTGGTTATTACCTTCAGCTTAACAATAACCCATATTGTTTAGACCAATTCTAGTAGTAGCAGAACAAATATATTCTGTTCGTTTAATTTTGGAGCCACATCCAGGAGTACTAAAGGTTTACTCCTGCCTCAGTGCTTAAGACCCTCCTGGTAGGGCTGAAATCTATATGGAATACCAGGGACAGAACCAGGATGAACAACATGCAAAACAAGTGCCTCATCCAATATTCTATCACTCTGACCTCTATGCCCCCAAATATTGTCACAACTTTTAGAACAAAAAGGTTGGAGGAAAGTTGCAATTAATTTTCCGCAGTGAAACAAACAAAAATATTTCTTTTGCCATTGTTATAGATTTTATAAATATAATTTATAATCATAGTATTATCACTGTATCACTGTCTTCCCGTTCATCTTCGATTTGCTCGAGTGGGACCAGTAATATCTCCATATGACCTGTCTCATGCAAGTAGAGCCCAAGGGCAAGCTGCTTGCTCCAGGAACATAAAGAGCCTCAAACCATTCCATCAGGTCATGGGAATGAGGTATATAATTGTTACTGGTATCTGGCATATCAAATACGACTCGGGTAGCTTGCCAGGCTCTGCCGTGTGGGTAGCATACTCTTGTAGTCATCTCAAAATCCAGCATTTATTGATGAACTGCGCGGCCGCTATGCGGCTGTGCAAGCCGAGCTGTGATAGGCCGGTCTGCTGGGTGGAGTTCTGACGAGGAGGAGGATCGGATGTGGAAAATAGAGGTCCTCATGGAGTGGGGAGTTCGTCCTGGCTTGTTGTGAGGCTCTGCTGGGGTGGCGGGCCAGGGGTAGAACCTGCCATCCCTCCCGGGCACCTCATGAGCGGCTGGGCACAGTGAGAGCCAGTAACAGCTCTGCCCCATGTCTGTCTCTACTATAATACTATATCAAAACTTATAGCATTATAGTAATATGATTATAGATGATGATATGAAGTGGTTAATTAGTTCATTCAAAGTCTTACTGCTGATTAGTACTATATTTAGATTCCAGTTCTAAATATTGTTCTTCTAGTCCAGTAATTCTCAACATATGACACACATGAGATGCAGTTATAGAGACTTTGAAGTAAAACTATTTTCACAATAATATTTTACTTGTATTTTTACATTCGATCTTATGAGTATACAGTAGAATTTTCCATAGAATATATGGAGTGAGATGATAGTACTGTTCTAAAGAGTCATTGGCAATTTCTTCATATATTCCATAATGCCCTGTTAATACCTATTAGGCCAGGAAAAATATCAAGGGCATCCAGATATGAAGGGAAGAAGTCAAGCTCTCACTATTTGCAGATGACATGATCAATATTTAGAAAATCCTACAAACTTACGAAAACAGCTCCTAGAAACAATACAATAGTAATGTGCAGCCTACAAAATTAATATGCAAATGTTCATGGCTTCTCTTATATACTAATAACAAAATAGAAGAAAAAATGCTATGTATATATATATATATCTATATATATACAAAGTTTTTATATATGTATATAAATACTATGTATACATATATATATATATATATATTTGCTTTTGCTTTTTGGGTCACACCCAGCAATGCTCAGGGGTTACTCTTGGCTCTTAGTAATAAGAAATGGCTGATAGATAAGGCACAAAAGAGCTAAAAAATTCTTCTTTAAACAAATCCAGTGCATATTCATCCAACTTAGAATGTAAGTTTGATGTATCTGTGAACCAAAAAATTTCAATCATTTCTCTTCAGTACACATAAGAGCCTATTCCTAGCATTGAAGTTGGAAAGGTGTTTATATTTAGTAACAATGTTCCCAGAGTACTCTAATAACTTCCCAGAACCCCACTACAGAATGAAAGATCTGTGACTAGTGATGTTCTCAATAGAAACAGCACAATTTTTTTTGTTTCAATTGAGTCCCAAATAAATGGTTCACACTTACTCTACCCTTCTCCTTCTTAGTCACTTGTCAGACCTAAACTAAGCCAAAGGAAATGTTTATGAATTCCTCACAAGATTTATGAGAGTTTATTATCTTAAAGAGCAGAGAATTCCAATTATCATATAACCAGTAACTGGTAAACATAAAACCTACAACTCTGGATGCTTAACTGGGTATAATTACAGAACTTTAAAGGGCCCATAGGAAAAAGGGACTCTCATCCACTGTTGGTGGGAGTGCCGATTGGTTCAGCCCCTTTTGGAAAACAATATGGGCATTCCTCCAAAAACTAGATATTGAACTCCCATTTGATCCAGCAATAGCACTCTGGGAATATATCCTAGAGACCAAAAAACACATAGCAGAAAAACTATCTGTACTTCTTTATTCATCGCTGCACTATTCACAGTAGCTAGAATATGGAAACAGCCTAAGTGCCTGAGAACAGAGGACTGGCTAAAGAAACTGTGGTACATCTACAGGATGGAATACTATGCAGCTGTCAAAAAGATGAAATTGTGAAATTTACCTGCAAATGGATGGACATGGAGACTATCATATTGAGTGAAATTAGACAGAAGGAAAAAAGACAGATATAGAATGACTGCATTCATTAATAGGATATAAATATATACCAGTGTTTAACTGAGTGTGGGCAATGGTAATGTCAGACTAGAACTCACCATTGAATATACAAAAAGAGACTTACATGATAAACCCTAAATGTCTGCAAGGCTAGCAGCAATGTGTAAAAGAAGGGGGAGAGAGATGCCAAGACATAGAGAGAGAGAGAAAGAGAGACAGAGAGAGAAAGAGAGGAAAAGGGGGTACCTGCTACTGAGGCAGCCTGGGAGTGGGCGGGGGGGGTGTGGTATACTGGTGATGGTGATGGGACACTGGTGGAGGGATGGGTGCTGGGACACTGTATTACCAAGAACCAATTATGAACACCTTTGTAATTGTATGTTTCACTGTGGTATAATAAAAATTTTAAAAATATATAAAAAAAAAAGGGCCCATAGTTATTTATAAAAAGCTTTCTGTCAAATGGCAATAATCAACTGGTTACTATCATTATTAAGTAATAATAAACAATAATAAATTATTATTATTTATTTTAATTTTGGGGCTAAACCTGTTGCTGCTCCTGGATTACTCCCAGCTTGGTGTTGAGCGCTCACTGCTGAAAGGATTTGGTTGATCATGTGGAGCCAGGGATGGTCACCAAGCCTTGCCTCATGTATAAAAATCATGCATCCTAGCTCTTTATTCTATCTTAATTTTACCTTAAAATATCAAATTAATTATAGTCAGAAAAATCATCATGTGATTTCTCATTTTATGATGAACGGGAGGACAACAAATGAATACGCTCTACTTCTTAAGGCACACATTTTAGTGGTAGCCAGTGGGAGTAACAGTATTGAAATTTTCTTAATATTAAATTTTAAATAATTACAGAGAGACAATGTGGAGAAACTACCAAAAACTGATTACCACTCCCATGCCTTTCACACAGTGATAGAGCCAAACATTCTCCTTTCCTTGCAAATCGGGGTGGTTTTTAAGTTAATGATAAGTTTAAAAGGTTGTGTAAGTAGTTAGGAAACTCTGAGACAAGTCTTTCTTTTTTGATGTGAAAGAATAATATGTGAAACTTTTCTCTTCGGATTACCTTAAATGCTAATATCCTGGCAAACAGTGAAATGGCTGTATTGTTACAATGAGGGAAAAAGTCAAGAAATGACAGCAAAGACAGTCCTAAATTTTGCAAGCCAGAAAAAACAAGACCAGTTACCACATATCTCTCCATTTAATGTTATGTGAGAAAAGAACAACCTCAATTTCTGTAATCTGCCAGCTATCCTAAAACTAAATTTTCTTATCTTTGACAAAAAAGGATTAAAGTAGATATAAGCAGAGATGTCTATGAATCTCCTTCCCTATCATAAACTGTAAAATATTTTACAAACGTGAGAGGATATTGTTTGGGAAGGAAATAGATAATTCCTATTTATCATCTCTCTTCATAATTGTTAATTGTTTAGTGTTCACTAAGAGACCTCTAGTTTTTTGAAAATGCATAAAGAAATTGGTCCTTAAGAAGTTTACTATTTATTACTTGACTCTTCCATGAAGTCTTCTAAATCCTAGTGTAACATTATAGAAAATAACATGAGGAATTAATAAACTCTATTTGCTAAGTTGCAAGGAAATAAGTACTAATTCTATATACATTTAAATAATCTTTTAGATATACTAAGAGTTTACTCTAGTCTAAATATTTACGTAAATTAAGTAATTGGTTCCTAAGTTAAAGATATAAATAAATACATCACTGTCTACCTATTACTCATGGTAAATTTAAGGCTCAATGAAGTTACATATGGTGAATAACTGCAAAGATAGTACATGGCAGCTCCAGGATTGAATTACAACCTCTTCCTTAGGTTCACTCTTCTGGAAAGATCACAATGTTAGGTCACTTGTTTGTAAGTTTTTTATTTACCCGATTTTGTGGCTTTGGGGCCATCATTTATAAGCTGTTTGCTCATCTTTAAATTGGAGACTATACCTAGTTATTCGGGTAGTTTTAATGACAAATCAATTATGTAAAGACCCAGGGAATAAAACAGCATATTGTGGAACACTGTATAAGTTTACTACTGCCCTGGCAGTACTGTTTCCATTAGGGACAAAGAGGAGAGATAATTATTTCTCCATATATTACAAAATATACTTTAAATTTAAACTCAACCAGGAAATAGTCAATGTTATTTAGAAAAATTACTTATAGCTTACTCTCTCAAAAAGTCAAGTCATAGAATCAATATTTAAAAAAAAAATTTGTTTGGGGAATCAGAGTCATAGTATAGTGGGTTGCCTTGTACGAAGCCAACCTGAATGAAATCCTTGCATCCCACATGGTCCTTTGAACACCACCAGGAGCAATTCCTGAGTACAGAATCAAGAGTAACCCCTGCGTACCACTAGGTGTGGTCTAAAAACAACCATAATATCAAAAAATATTTGTCCTCAAATGAGTAATCTTTAAGAAAACTAGTGAGGAAATTGGCCTCACTGCTAATCTGCCTGGTCTGAAGAGAGTATAACCCAATTATTTGTCAAATATGCATTGGATATGAACTGTTTGCTGTATTTGTTCTCGATGCTATCATCCTTATATTTTCCTTACAGTAGGTAGTTTATTAAGGGACTAAATTATTAAGATGCTTCCTCTAGAACTTCATGGAATTTTGCCACATCTTAATGAATTTTTTATTCTCCAAAATAGAGAATATTATAGTAAAGATGTGTATGTATGTATACACTTAGAAGTGCAAAGATGGTAAGCATGCATGTGTAGAGAGTTGATTTTATTAATTTACTTCATTGTATGACTATGAAAAAGAAAATGTATAGATTTGGTATAAAGGGATGATGGTCTGGATTTGGAGGATAATACAGCAATCAAGGCAATGCATAGCATGCATGCACCCAATTAGTTTAATTCCCACAGCATATAATCCTCCATGCTGCCCTGGGGCCCCAAGCAATGCCCAGGGTGGGGCTCTCACATCCCCTGCATTGAAGGACCTAAGTATCACTGTGTTCATTGGTCTTTTCACTGAAATAACATCTGACTGCAGTTTGCAACTGGAGCCCCACAGTCCCTGGAGCTCTTTGAACACTGGTTGGCAAGGAATAACTGAATACAGACTTGAAATGTGTCTTGACTCAGGTTGTAAAACAAGGTATAGAGAATATACATAGAGAATCTAAAAGATTTTATCTAGGTGAAAGATTTCAAGAACAAGAGATTTAGTCACTTATCACTTGTCGCTTGTCTTCCCATTGTTCATTGATTTGATCAAGCAGGCGACAGTAACGTCTCCATTCATTGGGAATGAGGTCCATTATTGTTACTGTCTTTGGCATATTGGATATGCTATGGGTAGTTTACCAGGCTCTGACGTGGCTCTCAGTTCATTCCTGGGGACCCAGTCTTTTCTATGTCAGACCATCAACCATCCAGGACCCATGGGGCAGAGCCCTATGTATAGATAAGCCTGTCTCCTGTCTGCCACCTGCTGACGCAGCCAGGTACAGCAGCCACACTTGTGCACACCTCAAGGGGAGGGAAAGAGAGTTAATACATTGAATAAATGCGTTTGAATAAGCAAATAGAAGAAAAGATAAACATATGGGACTACATGAAACTAAAAAGCTTCTGCACCTCAAAAGAAACAGTGACTAAGATACAAAAGCAGTCCACAGAATGGGAAACAATATTCACCTAATACCCATCTGATAAGGGTTAATATCTAGGATATATCAGGCACTGGTAGAACTTTACAAGAAGAAAACAAACAACCCCATCAAAAAATAGGGAGGACGGGCCGGAGCGATAGCCCAGCGGGGTAGGGCGTTTGCTTTGCACGCGGCCGGCCTGTGCCGGCCTGGGTTCGATCCCTGGCATCCCATATGGTCCCCTGAACACCGCCAGGAGTAATTCCTGAGTGCAGAGCCAGGAGAAACCCCTGAGCATTGCCGGGTGTGACCCAAAAAAGCAAAAAAAAAAAAAAATAGGGAGGAGAAATGAACAGAAACTTCAGCAAGGAAGAAATTCGAATGGCCAAAAAAACATATGAAAAAATGCTCATCATCACTAATCATCAGAGAGATGCAAATCAAAACAACAATGAGATACCATTTTACACCACAGAGACTGGCACATATTCAAAAGAGCAAGAACAACAAGTGCTGGCGTGGATGTGGGGAAAAGGGGACACTCATCCATTGTTGGTGGGAATGCCAGCTGGTACTGCCTTTCTGGAAAACAATATGGACATTCCTCCAAAGACTAGAAATTGAACTCCCATTTGACCCAGCAATACCACTCCTGGGAATCTACTCTGGGAAACCAAAAAAACGTAGCAGAAACACCATCCCTACTTTTATGTTTATAGCAGCATTATTCACAATAGCCAGAATTTGGAAGCAACAAGAGTGCCCGAAAATCGATGACTGGATAAAGAAGCTTTAGTACATCTACACAATGGAATACTATGCAGCTGTTAGGAAAAATGAAGTTATAAAATTTGCCTATAAATGGATGGACATGGAGAAGATTATGTTGAGCGAAATTAGCCAGAAGGAGAGAGACAGATACAGAATGACTGCATTTATTTGCATAACATAAATATATATGTACAAATTATGATACCAATATCCAAGGTCAAGTGAAACATATATCAGGAGGCCTTGTCAAAGGTGGAAATTATCACAAACGTGTGGGAGTCAGAGGCTAGGTAAGACAGAAAATGGAACAGTGTGCTAACAATTGTCGAGGGAACTAATGCCAACCTAGAACTGAGCATTAAATAGAGGCAAAAAGATACACATGACAACCCTTTAATGTATGTTCTGTAATCCATAGTCTGGAAGGGAAGAAAAAAAGAAAGAGAGAGAAAGGGAAAGAAATAAAGAACCTGCCATGGAGGAGGGCTGGGGGAGGGGGAGGGAACCGGGGACGTTGGTGGTGGGAGATGGGCACTGGTGGCGGGATGGGTGCTGGAACACTGTATGACCAAAACCCAAATATGAACTTTTTAATTGTATATCTTTGTAATTGTAAAAATAAAAAAATTTAAAAAAATAAAACTAAAAAAATGTTTGAATAAATGGCTTGCCTTATATGGAGACTGAGGTCAGTAGAAGAGTTACTGCTATCACATCAGCATAAAACAAATGTTGAACTATCCTGCTAAGACATCCTTCTGCTGAATGGTACCCTGGAATCATCCTTTGCCCTCAGACATAGAAAGAGTAACTAGTGCCAGCTCAAATGGTCTTCATTTATATTCAGTAAAGTCTGTCTTCTGTTCTCCTGTGGCTAATGGGAAGGGCATCAGTTAGAATATCCTTCTCTTAATCTTCACATTTGAGAACCTTCAATTATTTATACAATAATCAACTTTGCATTGAGAGCAACTCTACTTAATAAATGAACAGTGACTGAAATAAATCTTATGGCAACAAGTCACAGTATCAATTTCTACTTCAGTCTCTATAAAAGAGAATTGCTGTGTAATTATTAGGTGTGCCTTTCCCCAATGTCTCCCTACTTCCTTTTATTTACTTATTTATTTATTTATTTATTTTTTGTTTAGGATATAACTGTGAGTACTTGAAGGCTACTCCCTACTTACCAACTGCTCCTATACAAGGGTTATTCCTGGCAGTTTCCAGGGGATCTTGCAGAGCCTGTGACCAAAATCATTGCTAAAAAATGAAAAGGATGTGCTATGCTTCTTGGAAATATCTCCCGAACACAAAACTCCCTGCTTTAGAAGTCATTCCATATGTTGAATCTGCCAATAAATATATAGACCAACCTTGAAAATAAATGTCACCCTAAGAAACAAAATATAAATATTTCATTGTTTTAGTAATAGAGAAGACTTTAAAAGAAATGAATAGGACCAAGGACACAATCTGTTTATTGCCACCATATATGTATTCCCAATCGGTCTCAACATATTAATCACAATAGTATGGCCTGCCAGTCAGAAATGGACCAACCTCATTGTAAAATTATTTCCTACACAATTCTTTTTTAGTGTTTTTATCCACAGCATGTTACCAGAGATTCTAAAACAAAATAATGCGAAATTTAAAAAAGTATATTCTCTGGTGGATGCATTCAAGTAGCACCCATTTCTTTACAATATCTGATGCCATATAACAAACTCTGAAACTCATGAATAATGAAAGGTATGTAGCCTAATGTCATAGCAATGTTATAAAAAATAAAAGCGTTTTCATATATCACCACTAATTTTAGTAAACCTAGAGTGGTTTAATGCTCATAGGATTTGTTTCATAGAAGATTCACACCCAGTAGTCCTGGGACTTCTCTTGGCAATGCTCATCTCAGCAGTGTGGGAATGATGAGAGTGGTGCCCAGCATACACATAATCAGGGTCACTAGGTTCATATCCAGTAATGATCAGGGACTATGCATTACCATGGATTGAATTAAGCAGTTTGAACATGCTAGATATGTGATCTAATCTTTGAACTTCAATGTTTCAATTTTTAAATTAATAAGGTAGTTTTTCGAAGTTGTTTACTGAGACGTCTAAGTGCATAAAATAACTACTAACAGAAAGTTTCCAGAATGGAATCACCCTGTTTTGTTTTGTTTATTGTTCTCTGCATATTTGCCTATTTTACCTTTTATGCTATTCAAATTTTGATTTGCCAGATTCTCTAAAGTAACCTGATTCCATAAATTTACTTAGAGTCTTTAAAGCTTGGATGCTCAAGTTGGTTTTACTGAATGATATTACCACTTACTTAAATGCCACAACACTCATAAAATTATTACATATATTTTATACCCAATTTTAGATTTCTTTGACTTACAAATTTTCCTGAAATTATATTTTTTCTGCAGACAATGGGGCAGAGCTGCTACTGGCTCTCCCGCTTGACCAGCCGCTCACGAGGTGCCCGGAGGGATGGTGGTTTCTAGCCCTGGCCCACAACCCCACAGAGCCTCGCAACAAGCCAAACGACCCCCACTCCATGAGGGCCTCCATTTTCCACATCCGGACTTATCTCTCGTCAGACCTCCACCCAGCAGACCAGCCTATCAGTGCCGGGTTGCGCGGCCGCTTGCGGCCGCGCGGTTCATCAATGAATACTGGACTTAGAGATGCCTACCAGAACATGCTACCTGCACGGCAGGGCCTGGCAAGCTACCCGTGTTGTATTTGATATATATGCCAAATCCCAGTAACAATTATAGACCTCATTCCGGAATGGATTGAGGCTCTTTATGTTCCTGGAGAAAGCAGATGCCTTGGACTCTACTTGCATGAGACAGGACATATGGAGATGTTGCTGGGGCCCGCTAGAGCAAATCGATGATGAAGGGAAGATAGTGATAGTGATAGTGATATTTTTCTTACCTGTCTAGCATATTTCTATTATTTTTAAAAATTTTTCTCTCACATATATCCTGTTATTTCTTGACCTCTTCTCATGCCACATGAAATGTACCAAATCCTTTTCCCTTCTAATAATAACCTTTATTTTACCTTTATAAAGTTATAACCTGCTATTAGCATCCTAAACTGATCTATTCTTTCTAATACTGATTAGCCATATAGAGCGTGGGTCAATAAGATTATAATTGTTTCATCTGTAAGGTTTATTTTCTTAGCTACATAGTAAATGTCTCATAATGTGTTTGATTTGCCTTTTGTGTATGAGAACGGTCATGTACATTTTCTAGTTGTACAACAGTTTAAGTGATGCATGATAAAGCAAGTACCTAATATAAGCCATAAAAAATTTAAATATGTGTTATCAGATTTTCTGGATATTTCATAGATATTTTCATGTTATCTATACATAACATGATATTTTATAGATAACTTCATCACAATAAAGATATTTGATTACAATTGTCAATTTTTATATGACATTTCATATCACATTTTATTGTGTCATTTCCATTACCCATGGAATACCTTTTCTGTCCTACAGTGTGAAGACTCCTCTTGGGACATCTAATGCATGCTTAAATTCTAAAAAATCATAACTTAGTACAAGTATAAAATCTGTAAGACCCAATAATTGTCTCAAAAATCAATGCATTCTTATAATTTTTGAAATGCAAACAGGAAAAGATAATAGAAACATTTTTCACTTGGGTATTCAAGACCTCCGAACACATGGGGGAAAGAATTGTATGTATGTGTAGTCTGGTATAGTATGCCCAATGAACTATTAGTACAGAACAGAAATTGAATCCCAATGAATCATATATATTAAAGTATGACAACTAAACATATCTAGACAAAATTATTCCCAGTTATTCAAAATGTCTCATCTTGGAAGGCTTGGGTTAAATCTTTGGTCTTCTTCATCTAGCACAATATGGTTACAGGTAATTATATGAGGAGACAGTTAAAAAAGATAACCACAATGGTTGAAAAAAAATTTCAACTATATAAGATGAACAATTTGAATTTAGATGCTACAAAATCTTAAAAGAAGAAAAGTTCAGTGATAACAATCACTAAGGCTAAAATTTCTAGAAATAATTTTGACCCTCAGTTTTTTTCAGTATATTCAGGTTCATTTCTGAACCTCTCTTACAGTCTTGAGTGAGATCCCTGTAAACTTATATGCATGCAATAGTAAATGACTTCAATCAGCTGTGGTATAGAAAGAAATAGAACATTGGCATAGACAGTATGAGGTGATGACAAGCATGGCATTTGGATTATAAATATGGCAGGGAGTTAGTGAATGATGAGCTGGACTAGAAGTGATATTTGGTGATTGGAAGAAGTTTGGGGGCACATTATTTGTGGTGCGGCATGGTAACTCTGTACACTAGGATCATAAATGGTACCACAGTTGTCAACATGTTACCTATATTTTAATAATAAAATAAATTTTAAAACTAGGAAGTGAAATCAAATTGGTTAAATAAATCATGGCATGTGCATTTTTTTTGAAAAGGAGACATTTGCCTTTCATACTCAATTGATGAACAATGGGTTGATCTTCTAGTCTTACATCTCTCTTAATTTTCCTCATAAATCATGTTGGTGGTTGCTTGTGTATTTGTTTGTTTAATAAAGAACAAGATTAAATTGACATTTTGTGATAAAGACTGATGAACTTAATATTATTTTGAATCATATTTGAAAATAATCAGATTTGAAAAACTACATTAATTTAAGATATTCAATCCTTTCATCTTATAATGTTTTCAAATACTTCTGAAAATGTACTTATCTTCCATTGCTAAATATAATAGTTATCAATTAAATGGAAACATTTCTATTCTTTTCATATTAAATTAAAATAAGATAAGAGCTTCAAATAGCAAACCCCCGTGGACAAAACTAACATTCATCCCCATGGTGAATGAGATATAATGTAAAAAAATCACATTATAGAACACAAACTAAGTGTGGCAGGAGCTATAGTAAAGATATAGTAAAGGGGTTGAGGTGCTTGTTGGCCCATGGCAGACTCATCTAAATCCCTTGCACAACATATGGTTTCCTAAGCACCACCAGGAATTATTACTGAGCACAGAGACAGGAAAACTCTTTAAGGACTCCTGGGTGCTCTGGAACCAACCCCCAAAAAAT
This sequence comes from Cryptotis parvus, assembly GCA_021461705.1. Lineage (NCBI taxonomy): Eukaryota > Metazoa > Chordata > Mammalia > Eulipotyphla > Soricidae > Cryptotis > Cryptotis parvus. The sequence goes on from JAJIBD010023528.1 coordinate 103,589, forward strand.
TTTTAAAAAATAATGTATGGGGCCAGATAGGATACAACTTTTCACTGACATTAAAACAAATATAATAGTATTATATTAAAACAAAAAACAAAATAGCATTAAAAACAGGATAACAAGATTAAAACAAGATATACATAGGCAGAAGGGCACTGAATCCACCCACAGATAAATGTTAGACTAAGGATATGTATATGGGTCTGAGTGTGTTTGAATGTACTTGTATGATCTGAAATTACTCTTAGAAAGTAGAAAAATTTGAAGCTTTCGCATGAGGTAGGTATCCATCCCACATATTTGAAGTGTAAAAACAAAAGAGAGGTTAATCAATTTAACCAAGGTCAAAACAACTAGGGAGATAGCTCAAAGACTCTAATGTATGCTTTCATACTAGAGACCACACCTTGGTCTCTGGTACCACGTGGTCGCCCCAGCAATGTCAGGTGTGACCCTGGTAGTCCTTATCATTGCTAGGACATTTAGGATCTCATAGCTCAAGGTGAGCACCTAATTCTATACTGCAGAATTTGATCTGCAGAATTTGATTTTTCAAGAGTAGATCCGGAAACTCTGCTAGGGAGTCCCTTGCTCCAGCACCTGCAATAAAAATGACAAAACACAATAATCTAAGGAAATTATAAAAAGTAGAATCAATAATTTAATCCGGTTTCTGTTGGTCTAATGACACTCTTTCTAGTATATTATGAGTATGCAAGAAGACAGAAATAAAAGATAATAATGGAAGGAAAACACCTTTAAACATGAATCTGTACAAAGGGAGCAAAAATCATAAACCAAGGAGAGAGCATTAACTAGAAATAGAACAATTGTATGGTCCTATGTGTCAACATCTCAAGTAATCCTTATTTCTTATTGCTATATAATCAAAGGGAAAAATATCAATTTATCACTTAAAATGTATGTAATAGCTAATTTCAATAGAAAAAAATAAGAATATGCTATTTTTCTCAACAGGATTTGCTGGGACCTGTCTTAATGATTCGATACATTTTACCATTATAGTCTCTATATTTACACATAGACTGTTTGCCTTCGTATGTATTTTCTAAAATCACATTAAACACAGAAAAATTGCTACATATTTATATTTCAGTATTATTTTACTGTCTTTTCCAATTTTCAACAATCTCTGAGTATCAGTAATGTACTCCAACAGTCTGAAGACATGTTGCCTATGATTTTACCCATCTAGAACCCTGCCAGATAAACATCAATTTTAGCCTTTTAAGTCCATAAGGAGTTTCAAATGATATTTCAGGGATTTTGTTGTTATCTAGCTACAGCCATGGAAAGTACTTTTAAACACAATACACAAACCTCCATGAAGGCTATCATGTTTGAAATATAAAGGTGAAAAAATTAGTGTCTAAAATGACTTAGGCCTACCTGGATCCAGAAATCCTCCCCAGAGTTGATGTCAGAGCCTTTACTTAAGAAATGCCTAAGCCCTTTGTCGGGGTGGGGAAAAACATCAGAATTCTCTTCTCTGGATTTAATGCCCCAGATTTAAAATGTAAGTATTAGAAGCTAAGCCCTCGAACATCTCCCTTCATTTCTTGACATCTTTATGACAATGTATGGTGCAGTACCTCACTTTGCTGCAATTACTGAACAGACAGCACTGTAGGCAATGTAAGTTGCTCTTAAGTGCAGCAATCCATTCTGAAGAGATGTACAAACATAAACCCTCAATCGTGGCAGGCTACTATGAAACCTGAGCATTATCTGTGAATTTTCTCTCTCCTTTTTAATCATTCTGTTAGCTCACCTCTAGAACCCAGTGGCCTAATTTACTAATTAATAACTATTATTACTTAGTGGAATTGAAAACTGAAATTACTGCCTGCCTTACACATAATAAAATTGGCAATCCATTCAGTTCTTTGAGGGGCTCTTTATTCATTGAACAGTCCTGTCAGCTGTGTAGATGTCTGCTTGCCACAGAGTCCTCATTTCCAGATGAGATAGAAGAGAAATGGAGAATTGTCTTTCCTACAGTTTCATACTGGAAAAGAAAGAGAATATATTGTGATATATACCTGTATTATCTTAAGACAGTATTCTTTCTACTGATAATCACATATTAAAAAGTATATGCTTATTTCATTTGTGTTTAGGCCTCCTAATTTCAACAGATCGCATTTTAATAAGTAACCTCTGCTGACTTTTTTCTTCACTTGATGAACTAAAAGTTATTTAAAGGAAACAGATGATATATATCCATCATCTCTTATACAACTGAATCAGTTTGTGGTCAGGAAAAACAGTGGGAATTAATCAAAAGATAATTATTATTAGCATTTCATTTTAATTTTTATAGGTGTCCTTACAAATTGTCAAGTCAAATATATTTTAATAATAAAGTTTATACTTAAATATAATACTTTATTACTATTTCTCTACTTCATATGCTATATTATTTCTCATTCACCTGATGTGGGTAAATTTTTTAAATTGTTAGGATAATTTATAATTTACACATTAATGCATATTTGTTTATTCCATTTACAATCTAGAGCTTAGTTAGGGCAGGTGCCAGCACGAAACTTGATAATAGAGATACACAAAAGTCCTAACCATACTTTTCAAGAACCTGTTCTATGGGGCCAGAGCAAAACTATAGTGGGTAGTGCATCTGCCTTGAGAACAGCCAACATGGGTTCAGTTGCTGGCAAACAATATTTTGCTTGAGTCTGCCAGGATTGATCCCTGAGTTCAGAGCCAGGAGTAAGTCCTAAGAACCATCAAGTGACCCCAAAACAATAACAACAACAAAAGTTAAAAACTCTGTTCTGTAAGAGAGAAATCAAAGTATTCTTGCATTGAAAGAAACAGAAATGTATTGAAAGAAGTGACATTAAGGTACATTAAAAGATTATTGAAAAAATATTATCCTTAAGATATAAAGTAAATTTTGATAAGGGTATCACTTGTATCACTTGTCTTCTCATTGTTCATGGATTTGCTCGAGTGGGTGCCAATAACATCACCATTTGTTGGGAAGGAGGTTCATTATTGTTACTGTTTTTGGGATATCGAATACACCAGGGGTAGCTTGCCAGGCTCTGCCATCTCGCCTCCATGTTCGTCCCAGAGGGCTCAGTCTTTTTATATGTCAGGCCATCAACCAACCAGGGCTCACAGGGCAGAACCCTGGGTCTAGACAAGTCTGTCTATAAAGAATCCTGGGGCTAGAGGAGAAACAGCACAGTGGGAGGGCATTTGCCTTACATGCGGTCAACCTCGGATGGATAAGGGTATATATATATATATATATATATATATTTTTATGTATTCTATATCACAATATATTTATATATTTTATATGTATATCTATATATAAACATGCACATATTTATATATAAATACATATATAAATATATATTTATATACAGAAAATGTATATTTATATATACATGATTATATATTTATATAAGTATGTATGTCATATATATTTATATATATTATATGTATATATACAGAAAAAAAACACTATTTCTCAAGCCAGTTTCAAGTTGTTAGGTCCAGATTCCTATGAGACTTCATGAAGGTTACTTCTTTCCACATGCAAGGAGGAAGTCATCAAAAAAAAGCGAATGCAATACGCTAGGAAAGGATATCAAAAGATGGTACATAGCAGTGGTCTTCAAGACTCAGATAGTGGAATAGTAAAATATATGAGAAAATCCTCAGGTTCTCCCCATCATCGTTTGCATGAAACCAAACTAAAAGAATCAGCTTTATTTGGCTGAAAATTTGTCAACAGTTTATCCTCCAACTTCCAAAATGAACTTAAATATAAGTTCATTTTGTAATTAATTAGCCATCTAGGAGGGGTTCATAATTTTTAAGCACTCTGGGATGCCATGTGTAGAGTATACTGCTCTGCTTCTATTCTTACTACTGATAAGAAGTATCAAACAATAGCCAGTACAAATCCCTCATTTAGAGATGCACTTCAGTCTTCACCCATTTGAAGTATTGATCAACATCACTGAGAAAAATGCAAAGTCCCCTAACAACTTACAAGTTGCTTATCTATATCTATCCAAATGTATACTTTTAAAATTTCTAATTAAATAAATGCATAGTAAGCAGCTAGACACCAACAGAAAAAAATATCCAAGTTGCTGTTTTCAATAACAAAAAAACAAGAGTTAAGTTGATCCTGAATAAAAAGCATTTTCTTTAAAATAACAGATGTACAAAATTCAACATACTTAGTCCTTATTGTCATCACAAAATATAAATAATATAAGGAAACTATCTTATTAGCATCTTGATGCTAAGTACTCCTCTAGATAAAAATACTATTTGTCTTCCTCAAAGAAGAAATTTGAATGTCCAAAGGCATATGAAAATGCTCTTCATCACTAATCATCAGGGTGATGCAAATCAAAACAACAATAGGATATCATCTCACACCACAGAGACTGGCACACATCCAAAAAGACAAGAACAACCAGTGCTAGCCTGTATACAGGCAAAAAGGGCCTCTCAACCATTGTTGGTGGGACTGTCTACTGGTCTAGCCTTCCTGAAAAGCAATACGAACATTCCTCCAAAAATTAAAAATTTAACTACATTTGATCCAACATTATTACCCCTGGGAATATACCCTCAGAGCCCAAAGAGCCACAGCAGAAATACCATCTGTACTTCTATGTTCCCAGCATAAATATTCACAAAAGCCAGAATCTGGAAACAAACTGAGTGCCCTAGAACAGATGACTGGAAAAGAAACCATGGTACATCTACACACTGGTATCATGCAGCTGTTAGGAAAACAAAGTTATGAGATTTGCCTATAAATGGATGGACATGGAGAGGATCATGCTGAGTGAGATTAGCCAAAGGGAAAAGGACAGATATAGAATGACTGCATTCATTTGCAAGATATGGTAAAATGTATGAGTCTAATATCTAAGGCCAGGTAAAACATGGACAAAGAAGACATCAATGTTTAGAATCCACATACTCCACTAGAAGTTTGTGGAGGTTAGTTAAGATAAAGAAGGGATCAGTGTTCTACTAATTATTGGAGATGGTAATGCCAGACTAGAACTGAGCATCGGATATAGGCAAGCAGATATACATAATTCTTAAATGTATGTTTTGCAAGACACAATGTGTTAGAAAAGGGAGAGAGAGAGAAAGTAAGAGAGAGAGAGAAAGAGAGAGAGAGAGACAGACAGAGACAGAGTCAGAGGAAACGTGCCTTCCTGGGGGAGGAGGGACAAAATCTGTGAACATTGGTGGTGGGAAACATACCCTGGTGGAGGATGGGTGCTGGAACACTGTATGACTGAAACCCAATCATGAACATCTTTGTGTATTTCATGGTGGTATAAAAATATATATACTATTTGTATTTATCTTTGGTTGTGGAATTTAAAATGATAATGGAATAGATCTAACCAAAATTCATGATTAATTTTTGTTAAACTTGACAAAAAGTTCTCATTCCCAAAATGCCAAATAAAGTAAATCTTTGAAAAACTAAATAGTTCATTTGATACAAAGATAATATATTATTTTAATGTTGATTTTATAGGTCATTGACTAGATAACCTTCCATATGTCAAATCTTCTCTATTGGGTATTTCTATGAGTAGTCATTGTTTGATTTTTGCAATATCAGTGTTTGAACCAAGTCTCCTGTATTGCAAGGTATCCACCAAAGCCTGAATCATATCTCTGGCCCCTGTAAAATTGCTTTCTTGGAACATAGTTTCAAGCATTTTTAGATTATTTATGAGCCAAAGTTCAGAGTACCATGTTTGAGTCAGAGACGGTATAAAACAAAACACTAAAAAGCATTACTATTTCTCTATGTAAAATTACTATTTTATTTCTACTATGTAAAATTACTATTTCTACTATGTAAAATCTTGCTTATTTCCAATATCTAAGATCAATCCCATACTTCCATATCCTATATCTAATTTTTCATTTGTTTTTGTTTTAGGCTGCACTCACTAGTGTTCAGGGCTTACACCTGGCTCTATGTGCAGGGATCACTCTTGGGGACTCAGGAGATCACATGTCATGGCAGGGAGACAACCCAGGTTGGCTGCATGCCAGGCAAGCACACTACCTGCTGTACTATCACTCCAACCCCTAATCTAATATATAATAGTTTTTAAGCATGTTTTGCTCCAAAATGTAAATGAACCTAAAAAAGCTTTATCTGAATCAATATTAGGCTATTTATAGTATGTCTTTGTCCTACTTGAAATAGTTCACAACAGAAATATCAATGGCTTATTACAGGGAGGTAAACCAGACTCTATCAGAAGCAGAAAAGTATTTAATATATATTTCCTTAAACTCCAAATATTATTAATCCTAAAATATTTTGTCCCCATGATTCTTGTAATAGATTCAGTGGATCAAGAATGCCATATACAGGGATAAAAGTACTCTTTCCAAAGAGTACCTTCCATAAAGCTATCACTATTGAACATTATCAAGGATATCAGTTCTATTAAGTGAGAATTGGAGGGTTGTGGAGAGATAAATGCCACTCAGCACTATAGGAGTTTTCAAATGGGAAACATAGGTGATTTGAATTGTGTGCATTTTGTATCCAGGCTTTTAGACAAAGTGCTCACGACAAACAGTAATATCACAGGTATTATAGAGACATACATGCTAAAAGAGATTTGAAATACTGCCTCCACTTTTATATAAAAAGTAGCATTCTTACTTTTAAGGATCCTGTCATGTTTGCTTCTAGTTCTATAAAATCTAAATTACTTAGGATTAATAATCTTAGAGGCAACTTACAATTGAAAGCTTTCTCCTAAAAACAAGCAAGCAAAAACAGACTTACAAAAAATCTCATGGATTTTAATAGGAAACCAAAGGACTAGAATAAAAAGGATTAAAGAATAAAAATTAAAAATCTTGCATCATAAAGCTAAGATTTAGTTATTTTCTAAAAAGACAGTCTAACGTCATTGAAAAGATGTTATTTTTAAGCAACAAATTAATATTAGAACCTGTGTTTGTATATGTCCTCCTTACTCTCTCTAAGTCACAAAGCTTAGCCATCATCACCGTGATGGTTCTTTATGGCAGCCAAAAGAAGTGGACATAAAATCATAATACAACTGAATAGGTGCACAAAGTAAATAGCAACCTGAGTCATCAGAAAAGAAAGCAGGAGCAATTTTTGTACAATATTTCACTTCAAAAATTATTATGCTATTACATAGCATCCATGGCATGTCCAGAAGGTAAGCATTGAAGAAGCTCAGAGGCATTATATTAAAACATTACTTTAATTAATCATAAAATAAAATATATGTTTAAAAATTGACTATAAAAGGTTGTTCTTTGAATGGCCAAATTAAGACAAAACCAAGGCTAATCTCTGTATGTGTATGTTTATCTATCTCTCTATATATAAAATTTATATATATAATCTCTGTATATATATACACACACATATATATATATAATGATTAGGAATAAAGCTAAACACTATGTGTATGACTTCAACTGTCTTACTGACACTGGTGAAATAATCAGTCATACTGTTATTTGATACTACCAGCAGGTACCAGGCCATTCCACATTACTATTAACTTGGTATTACATTCAGATTCCTACCAAAGAATGCCTCCTTTTATTTTGAACTCTGAAAAGAGTTAATGAGAAATTCAGGCATATTCTTTAAAATATGATGTTTAACTTCTAACAGCACTACAAACTAATCTTGATAAATTATAAAGAATAGATATAGGGTGCAAAATCTGGGAATCTTATTGTCTCAACTATGAAGAGGGTGCTTATCATATTAATGCTAGTTATATGAATTATCTGACTACATATATTCATATGAACATGTGGGGGTTTGGTGCTGATGGCAGAAATTGTCTACCAGGGCTCAGAATAATACAAATAATACACAGAAAAATATAAACCTTTTCAGTGAATTTAAGGGGTGCATAAGCCCTACAATATTCAGCATACACTGAATATCTATTCAGCTGTGCCATTGTAGCATAAAAGCAGCCTTAAAGAATATATAATGTATAGTTGGGGCCATAATTTGATGAACCCTAATATAATGCAAAGGGCTTTGGATGTAGACTATAGAATTAAGACCAGGTATATGACATGGTTTAGTATTCCTGAGTATATTTCTCCACTATCTAATATATCAGATAATATTAATTTTGAAGTTTGGGGTTTGGAGATTATGGTTATGATATGACATACAGTTTTATATTACCAAACATAAAAATTAAGAGTTACAACTACAATTTTACCCAATATTTCCCATATGGTTCCTTTAGAATGTTATTTCACTTAATTTTGGGGTTTTATTTGCTTTTGGGTCACACCCAGTGATGCACAGGGCTTGCTCCTGGCTCTTTGCTCAAGAATCACTCTTTATGGACCATATGCAGTGCTGAGTCACAAGGGAAAACTATCTCATTAAACTAAAAAACAAGTCCATCACTAAATGCTCTTATTATACTAATACTACACTGTCTACACTTACTAAATAAGTATTCATAAACTCCTTTGAATGTATGTTATATTACAATTTTAGTGATATGAAAATTAAGGATTAGTGAGATTAATCATTTCTCAAAAGCTAATCATAGCTTTTGAGAAATAACTTTAGAAAAATATAGAAAATAATTTCCCAAAATGACTAATATGAACTTATCATTTTAATTTAATGTTCATAATATTGTTCACTATGCTTTATAGATAATCTTATTGCATTTTAGCTCTGACTATCCATATTTGCTTTTTCTTTTAAAAGACTTTGAGCTATGCAAATACAACTTGTAAAATATAAAAATTAAAATAACTTATAAAATAAAAATGTGTGAAAGTTTTGCATGCCAAAAAATCTAAGGCAGCAAACAACAAAGTAGATTGATAAAATCGTAACTATGAGAATATGAACATGAGGGGGCAAAAAGACATTAAAACAAAGGACAGAAGAAGATAATTTCCCCAAAGAGTAATTGCAAATGACTAACAAACATGAAAAATGACTTTTGATTATCATTAAATTTAATTTAAAGAGTTGCTGGATTTTGTTGTTTGTTGCTGCAATTTTGTACCTATAAATTATAAATATTAAACAAACAAAAAATTCACTCATAATGAATATGTGATCAAACATGGTTTTCACACATGGTTGGTGGAAATTAAGTTAAAGTACAACAAGTATGATAATTCTAAGCTCAATTATGTTACAGAAATTATCAGAAATTAACCTACAGAAATTATCAGAAATATCAATAAATATGCATTTATCGAATACTCACTTGAAAATGTTTTTAATGATAAATAAAATGAGAAAAATCAATATAATGTTTATAGATAAATTGCTTTAACATATGCCAAATCTTAAGAAATGATCTTTTTTAAGAAAGTTCTAAAAGGAATAACAATATGCAATTTCATATATATTAATCTAATACATGAAATAGGCCACTTTTCATTAGTTTAGACATAGTTATAAAAATGGAACAACATGAAAATGCTGTTATGTTACATGACAAAACTGAAAATGTGTATTGCTCTGTAACATAATACCAACTATATACACATTCAACCAAAATAAAACTGGGAACAAGAAATTTATATGGAAACCCATATTTGTCAAAAACTAAACAATCACTAATGTTAGTGATTTATTTTTATTCAAAACTTGAGTATTATGGGGCGGGAGCAATAGCACAGTGAGTAGGGTATTTGCCTTCCACGCAGCCGACCTGGGTTCGATACCAGGCATCCCATATAGTTCCCTGAGCACTGCCAGGAATAATTCCTGATTGCAGAGCCAGGGGTAACCCCTGAGCATCACGGGTGTGACCCAAAAAGCAAACAAAAAAATTGAATATCATCCTTCAGGAGGAGTAATATATTTTGTAGTCAGAAATGCTCATACCCGAACTCAAAATTATATAATTAAATCATGTCAGTTATCAAGTTATTCTTCTTTACGTGTGTGAACTTTAAGACCCACATTCTGAGGATCTTCTCTAAGATCTGAGAAACTACCAATGATTTATTTTTATTCCATGCTAAAGAACTTGTTTACAGGGAAACTGGTTTGGAGTGAATTTACAAGCATTTTAATCTGATGACTGAAACATGCATCTCTGTATTTGTATATTCATATTCAGATAGAAGATATGATATGAGTAACTATATTTGAACTCCTACTTCATTTCATCCTTAGACATAGTTATTTAAATAACTGTCATTAAAAAGTAAAAGACAGTACTCTCATGATTTTATTGAATTTCCAGAGAGACTCACTTTCTCACTTTGTAATTTTTGGAGGCTGTTGGTTTCTTCTGTAATTTCTGATTCTTATTTTTTTGAGAAGAGTGATCCATCCACCCTGGTATGTGTGTGTGTGTGTGTGTGTATGTGTTTAGCCAGTTTAATGGTTTAATCATGTTGTTTCAACAAACAGAAACACCACATGTAATACACTAGTGTTCAGAGAATAACTTATAAAACAAATTCTGCAAACAAAGTATTTTTCAAAGAAATACAAAAGGATATCACATTGCACCCATTGCATCTCTGGATTTTACAAACTAATTTGCATTAAAAGTAAGCTATGTTTTCGGGAGAAGTTTTATAGCATAATTAAGCTTAACTGGAACTTTTTCCTTGAAGATATCTTCAAATCTGATATGAAGATTTATTTCAGATTCACACATTATGATGCCTTTTTGCAAGAAAGTTCCTGTGAGTTTCTGATACATAACAGATTAAGTGGCTTTCAGAGAGTCATATCTCAATAACTTTAGGATGAGTCAACATTTGGGTCTACTCTACCATCTCATTCAGAATCTTGATTCATGAATTATTTTCCTTTTTACCTTTGTTTGAAACTGTTTAATAATATTTTTATTTCTCTCTGGAGTAGGGGCTTAAACATGTTCAAATATATCTTACTTTAAAACTATAATGGTAAGTTTCATTTGACTTAGTTGTTTTTACAACCATAGCCTACTAATTTACTTCAGATTCAAGCAACTAAAAAGTACTTTATTTTACCTTTTATTCTCTCCTTTAATTACAATTAATTCATGTTGCTACCACTTTGTTAAGGTACTTATTAACAAATCAAATTGACACCTTTTTAACATTTTTCTTATTTCTTGTATTTTAATTTCATAATCACTGTCACTGTCTTCCCGTTCATCATCGATTTGCTCGAGCGGGCCCCAGTAACATCTCCATATGTCCTGTCTCATGCTAGTAGAGCCCAAGGGAAGCTGCTTGCTCCAGGAACATAAAGAGCCTCAAACTATTCCATCAGGTCATAGGAATGAGGTCTATAAATGTTACTGGTATTTGGCATATCAAATACGACACAGGTACCTTGCCAGGATCTGCTGTGTGGGTAGCATACTCTTGTCATCTCTAAATATCGCATTTATTGACGAACTGCGTGGCAGCAAAGCTGGGCTGTGATAGGCTGGTCTGCTGGGTGGAGTTCTGATGAGGGGGAAGTCCGGATGTGGAAAATGGAGGCCCTCATGGAGTGGGCGGTCGTCTGGCTTGTTACGAGGCTCTGCTGGTGTGCCAGGCCAGGGCTAGAACCCGCCATCCCTCCCGGTGCCTCGTGAGTGGCTGGGCACAGGGAGAGTGAATAGCAGCTCTGCCCCCTGTCTGTGAGTCTCCAGACGGGGCCTCGTTTTTAGAGTACTGCGGCTGGTACAAAGTGTGTAAGGTGGACAGCCCAACTGTTACAAACACTTTAAAAAACCTCGGGGCTCTCTACAGAAGCCAGGGCAAATTTGAAGCTGCTGAGACCTTGGAGGAAGCGGCCATGCAGTCACCGAAGCAGGGCCCGACACTGCTCACAAGCAGAAGGTGGCCGAGGTGCTGAGTGAGGAGGAGCACACGGAGAAGGGGTGCAGCCGTGAGAGCTTGGATGTGGTCAAGTACGAGAGTGGCCCTTTCATGTGGACATGAGCCAGGCAAGATAACCGGTGTGCTTCTGCTGACCCAGCACCAGCCTGCACATAAATGGGAGACACGGACACAGGCACAGCAGGATCCAGGCAGATGGGCTGGATCTCTGGCAGCAATTTCAATTTAAATAAGGCTATCTTTATTTGCTTAATGTCCTTTGAAAGGCATTATAAGGACTGTTAATAAAGAGAAACTTTCATTGAAATATTTGTTTTTCTTGGTTTTCTTTCCCATTCTTTTCCTTCATCAGTTATTCAGAACCTAAATCTCTCACAACATGCATGTGCACTTAAAGCAAACCTAACGTGGGGTACATTCACTTTTCTTTTCTTTTCTTCTCTTTTCTTTTCTTCTCTTCTCTTCTCTTTTCTTTTCTTTTCTTTTCTTGTCTTTTCTTTCCTGTTATCACCTAGTGAAAAGAAGAGAAGAAAAATAGGACACCTAGCCCCAGTATAGTCTAACAACAGTCTGAAAATAGATGTGGCTAAAACCAGGGTGGAGGTAGATATGGGGCAAGGGAAAGGTATACCTAGAATTTTGAGGTATACCTAGAATTTTGGCTGCCTTGGAGAAATATTCTTTCATTCATAGTATATGCCACAAGATCTCAGTGAAAAAAAGCAGCAATGAACAACATATGCAACAGTCCTTGTCCACATGAAGTTTATATTCTGCTAAGAAATTTCTTTCCATGACACAGCCTTAGACTTGCAGGATCAGATATCCATCTGACGGATGAGTTCATCTTCTACAGCTACATATAAATCAACTAGCCAAGAAATTGATTAATAAAGCCAAAAAGTTAATGTGATGGATAATTCTTTTTACTTGGGAAAAGTAATTGTGTCAGAATGATCAATGCATTCTCTCACTCTGTAAGTCCATAGTCAAGATATTTTGAAAAATCAAGTCAATATCAGACTTCTCTTTTTTAAACTTGTAGAACTACAACACATTTATTTATCCTAAAAAATGATATTATAACCAAGTTTAACTTTAGTGAGCATGAATTTCAAGAAAGCTAGTAAGGTGAACCAGATAGAGGTTAGTAACATCAATGGGGATGTTAAATAGCAAATCAATCACATCACAGTAGTGTCTGAAAACCTATAAATCATTAAGCTTCATAAAGATACTTTGAAAAACTTGTTTCTGATATTACAGTTTGATACATAAAATTATTCTAATATGCAAATATTAAAGTTGTTGGGTTCTCTTACCTAAGTAGCTCTGCATCTTTGTTGCTTAAGCCATTTACAAGTCTTTAGGCCAGATCTTTATGCTAAAGAGATCTCTCTTTTGGGCAAAGACAAAAGGAGCATGGAAGCAGGTAGAGATGAGAAAGTTTGATTCTAATAACTCCTGGAATCTCATCATAATTTCCACTATTGGCCCCCAAAAATCTTGATTGGAGGTATTTCCTCATATCTCCCATGTTTCCTTGGCATGGGATGGTTTAGTACCAGGAGGAGTTCACTTTGGCTACAGTGGGACCACCTTTAGAAAGTTAGCTCTACGAAGATCAAAGATAAGGTCATATTAGTTTGTCCTAAGGCAAGCCTGTAATACCTTCTAGTAAACAGAGGTCAGAGCACTTAGAAATTTTCTGGAGCAGGCTCCGCCCAGGAGCTGCCCTGGGGCTACCAGTCATAGCATGAAGAGCCTCACAAGTGGCTGGGGAAGCTGAAATTCGGCTCGTCCCGGGCCCAACTGGCCATGGGGCCCCGGAAGGACAGATGGGTTTTTGGAAGTGGGCCCATCACCTCTGGGGGGTCCCGGAGCAGCCAGATGGGACTCGCCCACCACACTAGCCACCACCTTTGCTGTCCAGATGCTGGGATACTACCTCACGACCAGATTAACAGAGCAAAATCAGTTTGAGCCCAGGTCGCGTGGCTGCGGTCCATTAAAATAGTGGAAACAGTAATGTCCTTTAATGCACTGCATTCCACTATGTGCAGGAAAGTTTGGCGGGAGGGAGAGATAGAGAGGAGAGAAATGACATACAGAACCCGCCAAGTAGTTGAGGTGTGGGAGGGGGTAGGGAGGTGGGGACATTGGTGATGGGAGATGGGTTTGGGTGGAGGAATGGGTGTTGGAACACTGTAGAACCAAAACTCTACATGAACATCTTTCAATTGTATGTCTAAAATGGTGTAATAAAATTTTGGGGGAAAATAAATAAATAAATAAATAAATAAATAAATAAATAAATAAATAAATAAATAAATAAATATTTCTCCAAGCCTTAAAAAAAAAAGAAAAGAAAAGAATTTTTCTGGAGCAGAAAGACCAAACAAAGTACCTGTGGGAATGGAGATTCCAATCTAAAATGGAGTTCATAGTCCGAATTATATGATGTGATTCCCCCCCATGAAAATACAACTTTAGATACTATATCCCAGGTATAGTTTATACCAGTGCCCTTTCTACAGTGTTTTGCATGAGAGCTGATCTGGTAGTTAGGGACTAGGCCTGACATTTCCATCTCTTAAGCCTGTGCCAGAGGTGTGGCCCACCTGGAATCTGCACCTAAAAGCTGGTTTTGATCTTTGATGAGGCTGCCCTGTGGAGGGAGAGGGGAAGGTGGTGGGGGGTGAATTCTGAGGACTTTTGCTTGGTAGGAGGAGAGACTTTTGCTTGGTAGGAGGAGCTTGCTTGGTCAAGAAAGGGAAACACTTGTATGTGGGGGACATCTTGATTAGAGCACACGATCAGAGAGTCTGATCAGCTGCTCTGGCTTGGGGGAGTGGATCACGCAGGGTTGTGGTAGCAGAGTGTGATGAACCGTTGGTGAGAAGTACAAAGCCTTTGAATCTGTACTGGACTCATGGATTTCGTCCATTGGTCAGTAGCCCCTTAGCGTGCCCAGGAACACGGACCCTAATATTATTGTGTCCCACTGGCACCTTGACACAAGGAACTACTACTCATCATAAAATAAATTATAGGGGGTAGAGCAATTTCACAGTTGTAGGGTGTTTGCCTTGCATGCTGCCAACCTGGTTTGAAACCTGGCATTACATATCATCCCCGAGCACTGACAGGAGTAGTTCCTGAGTGCACAGCCAGGAGTAACCCCTGAGCAATGTCAGGTGTGACCCCCAAAAAAAGAAATAAATAAATAGGTAAAATAAACAAATTATATATGTTTACTTAACATGTGCTTGTTGTAGGGACATCTAAAGTTTTATAGAAAGAATAATCTTCTTCTTGGTGAATGATTATCTAGAATTCTATCAGTCATCATGGTGATAACTAATAAGGCTACCTGATATTTCTAAATATGCTGAAAAAGGCAATACTACCTTCCATCTCTTGTTCCATCTCCTTACTGGGCACTTTAAAGAATATATGTAGTGGGGGAATATGGATAATGAAAGGAAGATTGCAAGCTTGCATACCACTGAGCTCTGAATTTTATGTTTATTGTTCTTGGTAATAAATTTCCTCCAGTGACAATGAGTCTATAGTCATCCTACTGCTGTATACACTTTTTTGGGAGAAAGGCATGCCCATTGCTTAACAAGAGCATACTTAGGTTTCATTTGAACAGGCAAATAAAAACTGGTATTTGCTCCAGTAAGCAGGTTTTTGCTATTTTCCTGGACTATTCAAAACTATCTGGGAAGTGTATTCTACTTGTCACTCAATGCTTACAGCTTACCTGTAATTTTTTTGGACTTTTGAGCCATACCTTGCTGTGCTCAGGGATTATTCCTGGCTCTGTACTCAGAAATCATTCTGAGTATAGCTCAAGTAACTGTATGTGGCACTGGATTGTCTGCATGCAGGGCAAAAGTCCTACAACTGTCCAGCTTTTAGCTCACTTATAATTTAAGCCACAAGTTTTAGCATAAAGTTCCCTCAAGTTGACAGCTTGTTTTCTCCCACAAAGGGGAGTTTAGAAAAATTTTTAAAAAGGAAAATTTGGGTAGCAGAAAGTATATAAAATGCATATTTTATTGCACTATCTGCTTTCTTTAAGAGTTCTGCAACATGAACTAATGTTTATTTTCACAGCAGTCTAGCTTTCAAGTGGCAAATGTGTGAGGCTATGTGTATGTACATGTCTGTGTATGTGTTTGCTATACAATATATTTATGAGCTGTAAGGACACTTTATACTCATGCCAATCAATATGGGACATATTTTTTGCCTTTTGAAAACTGGAAACAACATGGCTATTTAAGGTAAATATAGGGGGGAAAGGCTGATTAAGTGTGCAATCATATTACCAAATCTGACTATTCTTTTTAGAATATAACTTTTCTCTGACCTTCTTCTAATATAATCTTCACCAGGCATATTTCTTAATATAAGGAAACCCAATGGAGTACCAGTAGTAAACAATTCCAAATAACCACTCACTATCACTATCTTCTCTTTCATCATCTATTTGCTCGAGCGGGCACCAGTAATATCTCTATATGTCCTGTTTCATGCTAGTAGAGCCCAAGGGCATCTGCTTGCTCCAGGAACATAAAGAGCCTCAGACAATTATATTAGGTCATGGGAATGACCTTATATAGTGTTACTGGTATTTGGCATATCAAATACCAGTAACATCAAATACCAGCAACATCAAATACCAGTAACATTATATCAAATACCAGTAATAGTATGCTTTTTAGAGACTATTATCAGTAACAATGACATGGGCAGCTTGCCAGGCTTGCTGAGTGGGTGGCATACTCTTGTAGTCACCTCTAAATACAGCATTTATGCGGCCTTGTGAGCCGGGCTGTGATAGGATCGTCTGCTGCTGGGTGGAATTCTGACAAGAGGAAAGTCTGATGTGGAAGATGACAGCCCTCAGTGAGTGATGAGGGGTCGTCTGGCTTGTTGTTAGGCCCTGCTGGAATGGCAGGCCAGGGCTAGAACCTGCCATCCCTCCCGGGTGCCTCGTGAGCAGCTGGGCACAGGGAGCAAGTAGCAGCTCTGCCCCATGTCTGTAAGATTCTGGATCAGCATACCTGGGCCAGATTGAAAGAAAACTGCTGCAGGGTGGGTGTCAATGATCTGGGCTGTGATAGGATCGTCTGCTGCTGGGTGGCCACATGAGGTAAAAGAAAAATGTTTTAAAAGTCAACCAATGATCTTCAGATCAGGTTTTTCCTAGGACTTCTTGAGGTTTTAAGCAGAAAGCAGGTGTTATAAGGAAGTTGTAAATTGAATATTTGATGCATCTCTTGGAATCTGTCTATAATCATTAGGCCAAATGGAAACATTTGGCCTAAAAGAGAGTGCTAAAACTCACTAATACTAGCGCTCACCAGAATTCATCATTTTAATCATGTCAAACAATAAATAAACTTTACTTCAAAATTATAATTCTCAACATCTTGAAAAGAACTAGATCTTTTCAATGTTGAAAACTGTCATGTAATTTTTACCCAATAATGGAGGATGGGGGAATGATACTACCCGTTGAACACTAAAAATGTAGTGATAGAAGTTCTATATTTCATATTCACAGAATTTTTATTTAAATTTTAGTGTGCTGGCATCTATACTAATTCATAATCTTCATTACATGGAATCATAATTCTGAATCATCATTATATAGTGTTCCTATGCAGCCAGTGCTATGGGACTGGTCTGTGTGCAGCAAATACATAATTAATATTACTCAATGACTCATTCCCACATGAAGAAAAGCAAATGACCTCAACAAAACCACACTACATGGCCTGAAAACCTCTCTAGACTTAAGAGTTTAAGCATCCATTTTTAATGCGCTTGCTAAAATTAAAACAAAATTAACTGGCCAGATTCAGAAAAGCTATAATTTCTTATGCTTTTTAGAGACTATTTCAGAAAATTTCTATCACACTAAAAAACCCTGTTTCTGGAAATATTTATTCATTCAAGAATACAAAAAATCCCACAAACAAATTATCCATCCACTATACTCTGGCCAATAAAATTGCCTTATCTTGAGTGAGTTTTTTTTTCCTCCTCTCTCTCCTGAATCACAGATTTATATTCTGGAAACTAGAATTATTTTACTACTAAGAAAAAATTATTCTCCTGTGGGGAAAAATGAATGGTTTATCAGCCCTAAATGATAATTATCATTTTTAAAAAATTCATTGAGCAAACATGGATGTCACTATTTATACCATAAAACATTGTTTCCAAAGAAATAACTAAAGAGGACTTCTGTGTATTCAGAGCCAACCTGCCAAGTCCTCAAATAGTTAAGTTGAGCAGTTTACTTAGAAGTGCTGACAAATTTGCTTCACTTCAAAATATCATTAACACCAATAACACATTTGCCCAAGCCTATTTCTAAGTTGTAAAAAAAGATTGCTACAGATTAAGACCCTTGATATAATGCTATAAGCTCCTAACAATGGTATCTTTTATAGTGAAGAGCAACTGCAGACACAAATTGCCCTCTTTCCTGCACCTTTTTCACAAAAATCAATATTAAAGTAGTATCTGCCTTAACTCTCCCATACACCATATGAGAAAAAACCACAGTCGTACTTAGGACAGTTTAGGTCAATAAAGAATCAATACTGTGGTTCAATCTGTAGGAAGATAAAAGACTTAGAACTCTCTACACAGGGACTCCATTGTTTTCTCTCTAGTCAGTAAAGCAGAAAGATATCACTGGTCTGACTGTAGAGGGGTGGTAGAGAGGGGCTGTCAGTAATTTTTGTCTTCTCCTTTTTAAGATTTGTGTGCATTAAGTATTGGTGAAAAGTAAAGGGAGCACAGCCCAGAAAGGGTGAAAGAAAAGTACTGCAGACTCTATTCCAACTCTTCATTTTTTCTGGTCTCTTACTTGAGCAATTTTTTCACAGGATTGGGATGGACAGAGAGCAGCCTGTCAAATAACTCCACCAGTGAAATGTAAGGTGAAACATATGGAAGGAGAGTGTGGATCAAAAATCCTGGCTGTATTGTGTCATCATAAAGTTTTTAAAAATGTTTAATTCAATGAAATTAAATATATTAGTCAATATAAAATGTGTAATTGAACTTTTAATGAACTTAATAGTCACCTAGTAAAGGGCTGACTGAAATTCTCAGCCCTCCTAAAGTTGATCATAGGACTAATGCTGAGAGGTGACACCAGTCATTTCAAGGTAAAGGCAGTGTAACCCCATGGTTTTCTTTTCCTGAAAAAAATTTAAGGTGGCCTCCTGTGGCTTCAGGTAAAACCAAAAATTCAGTCACCTATATCTCTTAGTCACAAATAATAGTTGCTCTAAAGAAACACTCACCTTTGCAGATTTTTAAAGAAACACCACTTGTTATTATGTTTTGACACTAAGAGTTTCGATGTCATTGTTTTATTATTTATTTGTTTGTTGAGAAAAATGTAGTAATATGTATGAAAATTTCTTACCACAGATAATATAGCACTGATGTTCTCATTGAAAACAAAATATTTACTCCAGAGGGTGCAGTTTTAAAAGAGTGTAGTGAAATTGCATGAAATATCCAGTTCTTTTATATCAAATAATTCTAAGAAACGATTCTAAGAAAGGAACTATTTTATATTTGAGGTAAAAAACATTCAAAAACTTCCAAGGTAAGATTCTGAAAGCCTGAAAATAAACTCTATAACATGTTTGCAGAAAAGTGGGGTATGGTTTCAAGAACTTCATAAATTTCATAAAGTAAATACTGTATTTTTAGTTTCTTAATTGAAGATTCATTTTCCGTTTTGTTTTGTGACTATACTGGTAGTCATTGAGAGTTGCTCCCAGCTAGAACCTCAAGGATTTCTCTGAGTGATGATGGGAAAATGTGGTGCTGGGGTGTAAACCCAGTTCTCTCGCTCATGTAAAACGTGCACCGTAGTCAGCTGAGCTATCTATCTCACCAACCTTTATTGAAGATGCTTTCTCTGCATCAAATTACTAAAGGCTCTGAGAAGTACTGCAATAAAGCAATCCAATCATTTGTGCACTTATCACCTTTGAAGTTTACTTACCACAGAATGCCTTTTTCCATTGGATGTGAAGTAACTATATACAGAAGATGGTGATAATGTCCAGATAGCTTATCTGTAAATCACCCATTATCATCAGTGAGATAAAAATTTAAAAATGAGATATCACCTCACAACAGTGAGATGGGCATATGTCAAAAGAGAATAAAACCAGCCAAACTGTCATGGACGAAGGAATAAAGAAACCTTCATACACTGCTGGTGGGAATGTTGATTTGTTGAAATTTTTTAAATACAATATAGACACTTCTCAGAAAAGAAAATAGCTTCCACATTAGAAATTACGTTAATGGTCATCTTCATCAAAGAGCCCAGAAACTCTAATCAGGAAACATATTTCTGCTCTAATGTTTTTTGAAGCACTATTCACAATAGTAAAACATCTGAAAACAGCACAAGTATCTAAGAACAGATGCCTGAGTAAAGAAACTATAGAATATACACACAGTGGAATACATACAACTTGACTATGGAGAAAGGATGATCACTTGACATTCCGTTATTCATCGATTTGCTCAAGCAGGCACCAGTAACATTGCCATTTGACCCTATCACATACTAGTGTATTCCAATGGCATCTGCTTGCTCCAGGAATATCAAGAGCCTCAAACCATTCCTTCAGGTCTTGACGATAAAGTCTGACCATCTTGTAGGTGGGCCACCACATGATCTTTTGATGTCCGTGGGATCCAGTCAGTAATGGCTCTAGTCCAGTGGTTGTCTCCAAATCACATTACATGTCCAGACCATATGATTTTTGACACCTTGACAAAAGAGACAGTGTCCCTGACTCTGGATCATTGATGGAGGTAGGAACTCCAGATTCCTTCTCTCATGTGAGTGAGGCGTGATTGTTGGGAGACCTGAATAGCGTTCTCATCCTGCTTTCGTAGGAGATGTGCCCGGAGCTGGAGGTTCTTTGTCCTTTAAGCTATTTCTTCGATGTTGTTGAATGCATGCAATTTACAACTAATGGATAGATCTGTAGAAGATCATGATGAGTTAAGACAGAAATAGAAGAACCGATACAGAATGACCTCTATCCCTTATATGTGATATATAACCAAACAAAGTACAGGAATAACACATGTCTAAAGATGGCAGAGCCTGAGAACTGGTCTGTATATATGAGTTTACTATGGTGGAAAAATGGCATGTGGGGGAATTGTTTGATGAGAGGAGTGTTGGGTGACACATCATATTAAGCTCTTGGCTCCTGCTACATTTAGCTTATGTTACCACCATCATCTTCTCCACTTCTGAGTTTCTGCAGTTCTTCACAGAGCCTGTCCTCGTAACTCTTCTTTCAATTTTAAGGCCTCCTCACATTGGGAATTGGGACTGCCAGGCACCAAGAAGCAATACCCATCCTGGGGACATCTGGGACAAGGCCATAGGTGCCTGAGCGATGGTGAAAGGAGGGATGTGGAGTGAGGGCCAAGTAGCCCCCAGGGCAGGCAGACTGAGGACAGAGGAGTGAGTTCAGGTCAGGCACTGAGCAATGAGGAGCACTGCAGAAGGGCCCCGTCATAACTCAGGACAGGGACAGGGGTTGTGAGCATGTCCCCTAGGCCCTGGGTGCCTTCCCAGGCCCCAGACTTGTAAGAGAGCACACAGAGGAAAGGGTTTATAAGATGGCTCGTCTTGGGTTATTTGGAATGTCCTGGTATTGGTATTCACTTGTCTCTTGCCACTTGTCTTCCCATCATCATCAATTTGCTCGAGCGGACTCCAGCAACCTCTCCATTCATTGGGAATGAGGTCCATTATTGTTGCTGTTTTGGCATATCAAATACACCATGGGTAGCTTTCCAGGCTCTGTCATGGCTCTGGGTTCATCCCAGGAGGTCCAGTCTTTTTCTATGTCAGACCATCAACCATCCATCCAGGGCCCATGGGACAGAGCCCTGGGTATAGACAAGCCTATACTGTCTCCTGTCTTCCACCTGCAAACACAGCTAGGCACCACAGCCACACCTACAACACCGTGAAGGGCAGGAGGTATTGTCATTATTACTGTTGTTGTTGTTGTTGTTGTTATTATTATTATTTTAAAAAAGACTGGGCCCCCGGGATGAACCCAGAGCCAGGGTAGAGCCTGGCAAGCTACCTGTGTTGTATTCGATATGCCAAAAGCAGTAACAATAATGGACCTCATTCCCAACAAATGGAGATGTTACTGGCACCTGCTTGAGCAAATCGATGAAGAATGGGAAGACAAGTGACAAATGACAAGAGCTGCTCTCTGCCTTTAAGGAATCTCTTGAGAAGACACAATGGGAGCATAGGCGGAATTGGATTGCTTTCAAATTTTATATATCCTTATTCTGAATCTCACTTGCACCAGTACAATACTCTTTGCCCCACTGGTCCCTTCAGGGACATACATGTAGATATTCCAAGAGTACTTGGCTACAATGGATCAGTCATAATGTACTGAGTTCTGCTAGTTCTAAGAGACATGCCGGTACAACTTCAGGCAAGCTATTTCTGATTCTAAACGTTAAAGTCAAAGAAAATTATTTTGATGTATTATGGATCTTAGAGGAAATGTAGATTTGCTGGAATCAGCTGGCTATATATTCACGGTAAGAAGTATTAATGCCATTCTCTACAAATTATATTCTGAACTGCTTTATGATTCGGGGATGTAGCCCCTCCCCACCCTGCTAGTAAGATTCCTATCTCAGGGAGTCAGCTCTGGCATACCAGCATTTGTAAAATTTGAGCCAAAAGGCCCACCTGAAGATCTGCATTTCAATATGGTAAACAGGACTGGACTAGAAGCCATTGGCAGGCTTCTGAAAATAAAATAAGCGAGGAAGGAAGAAGGGCCTTTTAGCTGTTTTGTCTCACTTAGCAGGCAAGGCTCTCTGCTCCTAAGCATGTGGTAGTGGCTATCTTGGCTGAGAACCTAAAACCTACACATGGCCTGGGCCCAGCTAGGAACTTAAAGTTTGGGGTTTTCCTGTTATTGGATTTTATACCAGAACCTGCATGAGTAAAGTCTTTGGAATTTTGTTGGATTCATGAGTCTTTCTCTGTTCACTGACCGCCAATCCCTGGGATAAAAGGGGATCCGGTCTTGCTCCCCCAATGTTGTTGGGAAACGCATCTGCACTCCAGCATAGAGCTGAGTAGTAAAGCAGTTTCCAACAGAGGACACTCTTTGGGCAGGTATAGAGTTAGAATATTGTTATGTGAAATCCTATAATTGAGAATATTGTAAACCACAGTACCTAATATTTTATTAAAAAAATTAAAAATCTGCAAACATAAAAAAGAAAAGTGAGGAAAACAAAACTTCCTCCCCCTTGGTTATAGTGAACAATGAAATTATTAATGCTGACCAAGTAAAATCCTCAAAACATAACATGGTATAGCAAGTATTCAAAAGGTGAGCTATTTTAAGTCTTTCTACACTGGTTTTTAAACATGTTCAAAGTGGTTAATATATCTTACAAAAATATTTAGCTCATATATTATGTAGGCTTCACAGAGAGCAAATTCCATCTACTATGAGTAGGAAAGCCTGGCACATTACCAAGCTAAATTTTGAACAGGATAGTGAGGATGGTGAAGTAAATCTTAGAGCAGTAAATGGAAGGTGGTCATAGATAATCTTCTCTCGATTCCTGGAAGAAGAGGATACCCCAGCACACTTCTACTCTCATGGGATCAACAACACCTATTAGTATTGTATTACTGAAAACTACAGAATTTCAAACCAATATTTTTCATTTTTCTTTCTTCTTTGGAAATCCACTATCTGAGCACCACGTACATCCCAAATATGTAACATATTTGTAAATGCTAAACTTTACAATAAATTATCTTTAGGTGTTTGTACAACTTCTCCCCCAAGAATGAGTTGCAAATATGTTCTTTGCAAATGCTCTCACTCCATAAATGATAAAAACACTGAGGAATATTTTCCCTAGGATGTTAGTGTTTCAGCATGACTAATCAGGGGAAAATCACAACATACTTTTTAATCTAATTAGGCAGAATTATTGATTAATTCTCATCTGAGGATTCACTGCTGTAGTCACTACTAACCTCACCACTCCTTTTTCACCTTCGCTTTCCTATCAAGTTGAGTTTATATACATTGAGAAGAAAAGGAGGTGCTACATACCTTGCAGCCTTTTATTGTCTTGTGAGCCCTGAAGACTCAGTCAAGTGTGTGTAACCCACCTTGTCAACTGCCACTTCTGCTTCCTTGGGTGCTTGGAGTCTAAGCTGAAGTTGTTTGCTACTATAGGCACTGCAGTGAGGTAAATATTGCCACTGCACCAGTGAGCCATGAATACATACAGTATCTCTCTCATCCATTCCAGTAAATTCCTGCATCACAAATGTTAAGAAGGTGGTAAATTGGAACAAACAGAAATGGTTATGTCTGGGGTACAGCAGAAATTAAGGTTAGTCTGGCTATGGGCTATATTATCTAGAAATATACTGAAAATGGGTTCAAGCACAAACCTTGACTCTGATGATCTGTCATTGTTTTCTCATTGACCTGCTTTTTAATTGGTGGACCTTGACAAATGACTACTCGTTTTTCCTCTCCAAATGTTGGCTTTACCAGTTCTAAAGTTTTCCAAGATAATTAACCTCACATATATTTTGCAAATATTAAATGACTTGTATACATTAAAAAACTGACATAGTGACAGTAAAATACGAGCTGTTAGCCATATTTTTTCTCCTTGAACTGAATGTGATATCCTGAATACAGACTTCAGGTGGAAAGAGATAAATTGAAAGGATATATTTGTACTTATGAATTTTAAACTGCCTTAGGTAACTCTGATCATGAGATATAAAAGGGAAAAAATAAAACAATGCATGTAACAAATCAGATATGATACATTTTTTGTCTAATAAAGATATAATATTTGGGCATGGTAGGTCAGCTGTATCATTGTGACGTTGCATTTCAATCCCTGGAGTTCACTGAAGTTCAAGGAAATTGAAATATATTTTTGCCTGCTTTTGAGTTATCTGCTAAAGGAAGGGTCTTCTCTTTCTCTGACTCACTGTACTGCATCATTCTCATTTTCTGACCACTCCATCTTACACCTCCATCCTTTCACATGCAATACTTGTATCAGTCTGAAAACCAGTTTGACACAAACTTAGCATCAAAATCTTCTTTTGTTTTTTTCCTTCATTGACAACTGACTTCATCCCAAACTCTAATTTTCTTTTCTCATTATTTCAATTAACTATAATTTTCCAGAGTGTGGTCATAGGAAATATAGTAGGGATATGCATATGTCATGTTTTATCTGGTGGTAAACAGGCTAAGAAGGCATTTAGATATGAATATAGCCTGTTGGACTCAAATCACTTTAGATCTATTTTATTTTTTTAAAAGGAAGAAATGTCACACAATGAGTCTTTACATCAACCACCTGAGAGGACATTTAGAGTGAATTTCCAAACGATTCATGATCTGTTATTCCCAGCCCCAAAAGTTTCCATGTTATAGCAGAATACCTAGGGACTCCATATGTTATGGGAACACAGCAGAACCAAAATGAGTTGAAAGAAGAATGCATTCGATTCAAATATGGATGAAAAAGTACCCAAGGAGCCCCTGCCTCATTGTCTCTACCTGGAACCCTGGGACAACACAGCCATCTCAGCCTCATTCAAGTGTGACATTTCTTTTGAATATGACAGTGGTGGCGACCTTGTCATTAACTGATGCTATGAGAAACATTTCAGCTTTCATAATTCAGTTAATTTTCAAGCCACTGGTTTCTGAACCCCCAGTATAATTTTCATATAATTAAACCACACACGCATATTCTCACCCACACAAAGCATCAACAGAAGTGACAAAGAGCAGAGAAAGAACAAAACAGAAAATCCAGAAAATCTAGAATAAGATTAACTCTATTTTTCTATTTTTAATTTATATTATAGGCATATCAAGAGAAATATACATCTATACATATATGAGATGAACAAATAATAGTTGAGATTTAAAAGGAAAAATATCTTTATGCCCATGTATGTTACTTTGCAAAGGCAAAGTACATTCTCTCTTGACTTACCAATAAAACATTGCACATGAGGAAAAGAAATACTACATTTTTGTGAAAATTTTAATTCCTAAGTCTTATAGAGAAGTCTTACAAAAGACCTCTAGGTTTAGACCTTCAAATTGAAAATAAAAAATGTTTTCTCAATAAAATAAGCATTTGAATAACTAAAATTTGTATAATGACTTTTAACAAAATAGCTAGTTATTTGATTTGTAATAAGAACCATGAACTTATGCTAAAGATTAGTATATTAGAAAATGTGTATTTGCTTTCACATATAGGTTATGGCTAGGTATTTTCTTCAGCATTGTGCTCTCTGAACTTTTTAATAATGTGTGCATGAAACATAATCCAAAATTCATAAAATTCAGTTTCTTCTAACTGGATATGATCTTTTCTCACCAGTGTAATCTTATTTTCTCAAAGTAACTTGTCACATCAACATGTGCACTTCTCTCTCTTGACCTTGTTTAAATAACATCACAATTTTAAGACATTCTATCTGCTGATAAGAGAGATTCAAATTAATATTAGCCTTATGCTGATACTATGCTTTACAGGGAAAATGCATACGAAATATGAAGTTTTTAGAGAATGAAAATAGTAACCAGAATTTACATCCCTTGAAGTCTGTTTACTTTCTCCCCATACTCTTCCATCTCCTCTTTCTCTTTCCCCTCTTCCATAACTCTTACCACCATATGTCCATCTGTCCCTTTTATTTTTGTTTTACTACACGCATTGAAATAAAGTAAAAGAGAATAAATATTCAAATAAATATTCTGAGCATGTAAAAGTTTCACCTCCCTGATATAGGAAAAATTTAAACAGAGTCTGACCATGATTTCCACCATGAATCACTATGAACCAGTTAACATTCCAGCGAAATTAAGGGAGAAGGAAGAAAAGACGGGAAGTAATGAAGGAAGAGTTTTCTGGAGTTTCTGTTATACCAGTGATGTGGAGAGTGATGGAGTTAAACATCTAAAGCACAGGCTCAACAGCACTGGAAACATTAGATCTAAACTATGGCTACAGACTTGTGAAATGAGCCTGTCAGGTGGCAAGCAAGGCCAGGAGAGCAGAAGGGAGCATGAGAACACAGCTGGAAAGAAACTGGAACTGGTGGTGGCACTGGTGTCAAAACACTGTATGCCTAAAACCCAACTGCTCCATAACTTTGTAAAGCATAGCTGTCTAATTAAATACAAGTTTTTAAATATCCTATGACTTATCAAGTACTCTGTTCAGGGAATGAAGATGATTGCCCCGGCTGAACCTTAATTCTCTGCTTTCCTTTGGAATACAATGTAGTAGAAAGTATAAACCTAACAAGTCTGAAGTGATTTAAAGAAATACAATGAAATTAAGAAAGCAAAAATTCAAAACTGTCTTGATTCCATTGTTATTCTCTGTCAACATTACTTTAAGTGAATTATTTTTTCTTGGGTGGGGAAGGGTGGTTGGACCATACCTAGTCATGGTATGGCCACATACAAGGAAAGTGCCTTTACCCCTGTACTAAAACTTCTGAACCTATTTTTATTATATTATCCCCGGAAAAGTTCAAAGCATTTTCATCTCCTGAGATCAGTTTGAAAGTGGCACTCTTTTTACTCACCTTCACTCTTATTTTCCTTTTGAATTTTTTTTAACTTAAACACTTTCTACCTCTATTGAATTTTAGTACACTTGGAAAAGTGATTGTTAATGTTTGAAGGGCGAAACAGAAACTGGGACCAAAAGGTGATCAGCTGATCACTGTGTCACTGTCTTCCCATTCATCATCGATTTGCTCGAGCTGGCCCCAGTAACATCTCCAAATGTCCTGTCTCATGCTAGTAGAGCCCAAGGGCATCTGCTTGCTCCAGGAACATAAAGAGCCTCAATCCATTCTGGAATGAGGTCTATAATTGTTACTGGTATTTGGCATATCAAATACAACACGGGTAGCTTTCCAGGCTCTGCCGTGTGGATAGCATACTCTTGTAGTCATCTCTAAGTCCAGCATTTATTGATGAACAGCGTGGCCGCTTGGCCGCGCGAGCCGGCTATGATAGGCTGGTCTGCTGGGTGGAGTTCTGATGAGAGAGCAGTCCGGATGTGGAAAATGGAGGCCCTCAGGGAGTGGGGCCGTCTGGCTTGTTGCAAGGCTCTGCTGGGGTGGCAGGCCAGGGTTAGAACCCGCCATCCCTCCTGGGCATCTCGTGAGCGTCTGGGCACAGGGAGAGCAAGTAGCAGCTTGCTCTCAGCTGATAGACAGCAACATTCTGGAATCAGAGATCACCTTGCCCCCAGCGTGGAAGACAGGACTCATGGCCCACCTGGTGCCAGGAAGCTACCAGGATCAGTCTATGTTTCTCCACATTGACCCTCTACAGGTAATAGGAGCTGGAGCAAGTATACCAGTTCCAGCCTTGGTTCCCTTTACCTTGCCCAAAACAGTTCAAGAAACCTACTCAGTCTCTGTCCCAGGGCACTGCTTTACCCTACCCTCACCAGAGGCCCGTAAGGTCTGCCCAAGAGTGTACCCCAATAAACTTCTTCTATTAATTCTCTTTTACTTGTCTCTGTCTCTCCGTCCATGCCAGCTGAGGTCATTGATCTATCAGTGATCATTCTCTGTTTTTCAGTGAATCCACAGCTGTGGATCCCAATACTACTTACACTATGCTTTATGTATTTTAAAAACTCATTTTATATCCTATTAATGAATGCAGTCATTCTATATATGTCCTTTTCCTTCTGAATAATTTCACTCAGCATGATAGTCTCTATGTCCATCCATTTGCAGGTAAATTTCATAATTTCATCTTTTCTGACAGCCACATAGTATTTCATAGTGTAGATGAACCACAGTTTCTTTAGCCAGTCCTCTGTTCTCGGGCATTTAGGTTGTTTCCAGATTCTAGCTATAGTGAATAGCGCAGAGATGAATAAAGAAGTACAGATAGTGTTTCTGCTATACCAGTGTTTTACTAAATATGGGAAATGGTAATGGCAGATTAAAACTCACCACTGAATATACACAAAGAGACTTAAGTGATAAACTCTAAATATCTGCAGGGCTAGCCACAATGTGTAAAATAAGAGGGAGAGAGATGCAGAGACAGAGAGAGAGATAGAGAGAGAAAGAGAGGAAACTGGGGTACCTGCTATTAAGGCGGCCTGGGGTGCGGGAGGGGAGGGGTACATTGGTGGTGGAAATGGGGCACTGGTGGAGGGATGGGTGCTGGAATACTGTATTACCAAGAACCAATTATGAACACCTTTGTAACTATGTTTCACAGTGGTATAATAAAAAAATTTAAAAAAATAAAAAATAAAAACTCATTTTAATTAAGATTCTGCGATTTATTATTAATGATGGTTTCTCAAGTATGTAATTCCAACAGACACTCATCGCAACTGTACCCATTTTGCACTCCAAAGGACTTTAATGCCCCTCACTTTCTCTCTCCCCTGCCCCACACTCCACCCAACTCAACTCTGTGAATCAGATTTTTCCATTGTTTTCTCTGTGTTTCTGTTGCTGCTCTTGCTCTACACTATTTTGTAGAAACTTAACACCTCTGACTTACAAACTTTCAAAACTCTACAGGAGGTTCAAAGGTACTCAAGAGTCCATAGATAACTTATTCCCTTGATATCTATGACTCAACAGTTCATAGATAACTTACTCAGGATAACTTACTCCCTTGAGGGTGCTCATATCTTAGACAATAGAACCTTTTCCAGTTCTCTGAGAGGTGAGCTCAGTCTCTACTGGATATAATTGTGAGAAAAACTTCCAAACTATTGTTGCATCCCCTGAATTTCTTCACTCACATTAGTTACAGCTCAGCTTCTAAGTCAGCTCCCTCACTGCCACCCTCCATTCTTATTCCTTCCTGATTTTTGGTAATGACAATCATGTTTCTCCCCTAACAAAGCTTTACACATTTAGTTTTTCTAATCTTCTAAATTTTCTAGTCTTTTCAAAAGCAGACATTCTGGCTTCTTGATTGCTTTTTGCAGATGATATACCTCACATTATACTTGTCATCAAAGTGTGATATCTTGTCTTTGAAAGTGAGTGTAAAAAATATAAATTATTTTTAAATATGAACTGTTTTGTAATACAGCATTATTATAGACCCCACTGTGCAAGAAGAGAAGAGACAGAGTCAGAAGAGAGAGATACCACAATAGATTTTAATGTGAATTATGATAGAGGCTCTAGATTTGTTTTATTTTATTTTTCTTTTTAGGTCACACCCAGTGATGCTTAGGGGTTATTCCTGGCTCTGCACTCAGGAATTACTCCTGGTGGTGCTCGGAGGATTATGTGGAATGGGGATTGAACCCAGGTTGACCGCATGCAAGGTAAATGCCCTCCCCTCTGTGCTATTGCTCCGGCCCTGTTTTGATTGTCCTTAAAAGTATACATATGATTCCATTTCTTGAGCATGAAGAAACATACCAAGTAAATTCTCTCTTGCATGGAAAACAAATGCAATTTCTAAAGATGACTAGCCATTTAATAGTTCATGTAGTAGTGAAGCCAAGGATCATTTTAAAAATAAGTTTTAGTACATATCTGTTATGAATGAAAAAGTTATGCTAGTAAAAGTCAGCTTATTCCCTGAAAGAGAAGCAGTGCTGGCCTCACCTTCAAGCTTATGGCAGATACTTGAGATACAGTGGAGTGGAGTAAAGGTACATTGTACTTTTTGCTCAGCATTATTATAAACTTCTCAACATAGGCAAGGTATTTTCAAAAGCTTTCTGATCTTTTTATAGCATCATATTCCTCTCCAGTGACACACATGGTTTTTAAAAATAGGAATCCAATGGTCCCAATGTCTTAAAATGTTACCAATCCATCAAAATCTGACATTCATTCCTTTCCCTTAATAACCTAAATTTCCAACATTTTCTTTAAGTTTAGATGGTTTAACTATAGATCCCTGAGAAGGTTCTATGATTTTACAAACTGTGAGGCCAACCCCTGTGAGTAAACACCTTGTAAAAGCGTTGGCTGGGAAGGTGGCTTTACTGAGTGAGGTTCAATGGAGAGTGAGAAAAGAAACAAAATAATCTTAATTTAAACAATATTTCTTCCCACCACTCTTTTTTCTATAGGCACAGCAATAAGCACTTCTCCCTCATTCCCTTGGGGTTCATTCTAATCAATAATTTTAACTACAAAACAAGATAAATAAACATTTTTCTTTATGCTACCAACTAGCAAACTTCCCATTGACAAAGCATGCACCTTTTGCTTCTAGTATACCAACAGAAGAGAGCGTCATGGAATGCCTTCAAAAGCATCGAAGAAATAGCTAAAAAGACAAAGAACCTCCGGCTCCAGGCACATCTCTTCAACTCCACCATTTTCTCTGCACTAACATATGCCTCAGAAACCTGGACCCTACGAAAGCAGGATGAGAATGCTATACAGGTCTCCCAAAGAGGAATCGAAAGAGCCATGCTTGGAATATCACGTCTCCACTCAAGTGAAAGAAGGAATCTGGAGCTCCAACCTCTGTCGCTGTTCCAGAGTCAGGGATGTTGTCTCATTTGCCAAGGCATCGAAAATCAGATGGGCTGGACATGTAATATGATTTGGAGACAACCGCTAGACTAGAGCCATCATGGACTGGATCCCACAGGATGTCAAAAGATCACATGGCCGCCTACCTACAAGATGGTCAGACTTTTTCATCAAGACCCTGAATGAGCAGTTTGAGGCTCTTCGTATTCCTGAAGCAACCAGATGCCATTGAGCTACACTGGCATGTAATAGGATCAAATGGAAATGTTACTGGCTCCCGCTCGAGCAAATTGATGAATAATGGTATGTCAAGTGATCAGTTGATACCAACAAAGCAAGTGTAGATTTGGGGAAGGAGAGGGGAGACTGAAAATTTGATGTCTCATGAAGCAGGAGTGTCCTGTCGGGTTGGAGGCGCAGAGAAGAGACTCCAGGAACACAACGTATATCCATTAATGTTTTTAATGATCGCCAGCCGGAGGGGCAGCAGCTCTCATTTTTTTGGGGGGTTTGTTTTTGTTTTTTGTTTTGTTTTGTTTTTTTGGCTTTTTTGGGTCACACCCGGCAATGCTCAGGGGTTTCTCCTGGCTCTGCACTCCACGAATAACTCCTGGCAGTGCTCGTGGGACCATATGGAATGCCGGGGATCAAACCCGGGCAGGCATGGGCTGGCCGTGTGCAAGGCAAACGCCCTACCTGCTGGGCTATCGCTCCGGCCCAGCAGCTCTCATTTTGGCAGCTGACTGACTTGAGCTGATTGACCTGGAGTTGACTGACTTGAGCTGACTGATGACTTCCACAAGGACCCCAACTCTCCTATATCCCATCGTCTCAAAGGGCAATACAGCTTAAAGTTTTGCATGGTTTACATTACAAAGACATTTCACATTCTTTTCATAGGATTTAGGAATAATAGGAAGGAGACATCCAGGAACCAAAAACCTGCAGGAGGTGGTATCTAGGTAAGAGTAGATGAACAAAAGAACGCATTACAGTTGCTAATACTACCTTCTGGACTAGCCCATCATGTCAGACAGAAGAACAAGAAAAACCTGTTTTCTGCCTAACTTTAAGCATCATCCATTAGACTCCATCTTGGGCTAGTTATAGCCAACAAGGAAAAGTGCAGAGAAATGACCTAGGATAGCCTTGGTCATTAGCCTGTGTAACTGCAGCTTGATTAACAGTCTCACTAGGGAATTCTACATACTAACTCTATTGGGAGACAGTCTCGCCAGAAGTCCCTGTGTATCTGTTAACAGCCAGTATCCATCAGACCTTCCTTTGCATATCCTTAGATCTACCTGCTGCCAACAGTCTCAAAAGGCAAATATTTCTACCAACACTTCTCCTAATAAGAGTCAAACAGGGCTAGACATTGGAATTGGATCTTTTCATGCTCGTTTTCTCAATGCGGTTAGCTCCTTAAACAGCCTCTTACCTGCCTATGGTGAGCAACAATTTCATTTGTTTTATTTTGTTTCTGTTGTTTTAAAATCTATCATGTACCTATATGAGTTGGAATTGTTGTAGAGAGGCAGACAGGGGGTCCCCCTCATGGCAATGAATTCTTCCCCTAAGGCTGTCCAAAGTCACCTTTTGGAACCAGGAACCAAGACTTGATAAGACCCACTAAACAACAACAAACCCTGAAGGAGTTGGATCAACCTTTCTCTGCCCGGCCCTTAATCCAGCTACATTCCAGGACAGAAGATCCAACAGGGACAGAGGTCAAGAAAAGGAGATTTTCAAAGAAGACCACTTCCAAAGTCTACTCCCCTTGGCAATGACCCTAGCAACCTAGGTTGACTCCCCATATGGGAGTATCTTGGGGAAAAAATCTATAAAAGCCATCCTGACCAATGGAAGACGTGCACATGCTGCATGGACACACATGCTGCCCTGAGCCCATGTGGACGAGGACATGAGGTGCCAGAGCACGTGTGTTGCCCGCATCTCCCCTCTTGAGATACGTGCTCTCTCTCTTACTTTCCTTCCCCTTCCCTGTTGGGGAGCACCACCGGGCCCCCAGCAGTGCCGGGAAGCAAGTTCCCTTCTACCTCTAAAGCCGGTGGAGAATGGATGAAGACTCAGGAATCCGATGCAGTTTTAAAAGGCTTTACTTATCACAGGTTCAGGCATACAAGTCAGCAATAGGAGAAACCCTGTGCTTAGGATTCCCAGCTAAAACCCCAGACACCTGTAGGCCAAGATGGCGGCCACCATGTGTTAAGGCCCTGTAAAATAGCCCAGCGTTTGCCTTGCACGTGGCCGGCCTATACTGGCCCGGGTTCGATCCCCAGCATCCCATATGGTCCTCCGAGCACCGCCAGGAGTAATTCCTGAGTGCAGAGCCAGGAGTGACCCCTGAGCATTGCCAGGTGTGACCCAAAAAAGCAGAAAAAAAAAAGGAGAAAAAGACAAGACTCCCAAGAAGGGTGCAAGTTCACAAAGAGAGAGCCCAAAAAAGAGCATGAGAGAGGAAACAGGCTAGTTTTATACCCCTGCAACTCAGATCTCTCTCCCACTGTTATGGAAAGCAGGGAGGGTCAAATGACCTCAGGTAATTTCTCCCAGCACCTCACCTAGGCCCTTTTATATGCTAATGTCTTGAGCCAAGATCTGCCTGGAAAAGTCTAAGGTAAGGAAGGGGGGTTTTCGAGATGGCTCTTAGAGGAGTCCTGCAACACTTCCCTTTCCTAAAACCTCCCTTAATAAAATCTGTAAAACTTCACTGCTCGTGGACTCCTGAAAACTCTTTATCTGTGAGGAAGACAAAAACCCTGAGGAAACCCTGGGTAAGGCCTAGGACTGACTTGCCTTTCCTGCAAAGAGCAATTCCTTGCTCCAGCCTGAGTTCGTGGCTCCCGAGAAATCTCGGGTGGTGAGGATCAACTCCCATGCCTAGAGATTAAGCAGACATCAGGTGTGGCTTGATGACCACCTCGTGGGGCTGGTGGGGCTCAGGCCCAAGCCGTGTAGGGGCTCATCAAAGACTTTATCAGTCCTAAGTCTGCCCAGTGGTTTCAGGGTGGCAGAGGCAGCTGGGGGAGAAAGCGACCATCTCTCTCCTCTTCAGGCCTCACATAAGCCACCAGTGAGGCCCACTTGCATCAGAATTATCATGACAAACATACAGAATGACATCCATAAAAGTCAAGCATTTAAACATGTCTGCTTTTTCTTTAGAAATAGGAAGGTATTGCTCATATTCTTGAATATTGTGGGATGGCAGGTGAATAGAAAAGTCTTTAACTTCCTAACCATCTATTTGATTTCTGTGTTTACTGTGTTCTAGGGCATTTCCATACAATCTCAAGCAATAGTTTTGGCAAAATGTAGGCCTATGGGGCAAATCCCACCAGTTTTAATATTTTGCAAATACTTAGAGATTCTTTTAGATTTTCTATAGATACTTC
This sequence comes from Cryptotis parvus, assembly GCA_021461705.1. Taxonomy (NCBI): domain Eukaryota; kingdom Metazoa; phylum Chordata; class Mammalia; order Eulipotyphla; family Soricidae; genus Cryptotis; species Cryptotis parvus. Next base: position 138,569 of record JAJIBD010023528.1, read on the forward strand.
TATAGTCACACTGTGGAGCTGAATGGTTGTAGCCAAATGTTTGGCCAAGAGGTTAAGAAATGCACTATCTCTTTAAGAAATTAGTGATAGCCCACTGTGAATTAGAACACACTAAAGAACAGAAAGATAGGATAATCACTGCAAAGTTGATGCTAACCTTACTTTCTAATGCAATCCCACTCATGAAGAGATGATTTAATATTATTTCCCCAAAACAATTTGAAATTGACTATCCTATCTCCAAAGAAAGGACGCTAACAAAGTGTTTAGTTCTTGAGTTGACAGGGAAGGCATTTAGCGTATGTGTGGCATGTGTGTCTCATGTTTGTGTTTGTGTCTTGTGTATGTTTGTGTTTGTTTGCACATGCCAAGTCTCAAAAACATGCAACCCCTACACGTTTACTGTGGGAATAAAATGCTAGCACTCAATGGCAATGTTCATAATAAAGTCTTTAAAAAAAATGCCTCAGGCAGAGGGCTGGAAGGGGGTGGTGAAGAGGTTGGGCTCTGCCTTGAAGGGTCTCTTCAATCAGAAACAGCTGTGTCATTTAAATGCTATCACAGGGCTCATATAGATGTGACATCACGCAGAACTAAAGCATAGCCAAGGAGTTTTATTGGCAAATGTTTTAAACTCTAAAGATTTGGTTACAAACTTGTATGTGGCATATGGTTTTTGAATGAATTCACAACTCGGGGCCAACACCATATCACATCTCCTTCTAATAATTCAGAGGGCTGTAAACAGGGTGGTGGGTTGCTTTGTTGAATTTTTTTTGTAAATTTATTTCCAAATCTGAATTAAAACCTTTATTAATTTTAAGCTAAAAGGGATGTAAGTGAATTTGCCATCCTGCCTGTTATTATGTGTCTAACTAGAAAAATTTTCACAATCATACCATTATCCTGGCCAAGTAGGAGGAACTAGGAGACACTTTATATTCTAATTTCAAACTGCAGGGTATCCCAGGTGTACTGTATAGGATTTCCTGTAATTTACCAGCAAAATAAGCAGTCTACAGGAATATGTTTGCCATACTGTACATTTGTATTAATTACCCAGCAGGATAAAAGTGATTTCTTTGTGATAGAAAGAGATGCAGATCTACAGGAAAATCATTAAACCAAATGGGTGAAAACAGACACTTTTCTGTTGTTAAGCAGTTTAGCTGAATTCTGTATTAGAATCCAGCTATATAGTTGGCAGGGGTTTCTTTGTTTTGTTTTGTTTTTTTTTCATACTCACTCAGTTTTCTCCAGGAAAGAAATGAGCAACCACAATTGACTATATCATTCTGGCAAGTCTGAGTTACCAAGGTGTGTTACAATACCTTCTCTCAAGCAAGTGAATTAGTTAAAGTAATCCAGCATATCAACATTAGGATAAAGATACTAAAGAAGCAATACAAATTAGTAAATATATATAGTGACTAAGTTAAAAATACAGAAAAGGGATGTGTGAAACTCTAGTTCTAAGAACCAGTTTTATAGGCAACAACAATTTTGGACAGATTTCCCAGAAGGAGTATAATTCACAGATCTGAAGGATGTAGTTTCACACAGTGAAGCACAACAGGGAAAGGAGAGTCATTAGAGCACGAGTCAGGTATGTACAATATGGGTTAAGTTCAGTGTGTTCTGACTTGGGATACTAAAAAGAAATATAGAGAGAAAAAACACATAGCAGAAACATGTCTGCACTTCTTTATTCGTTGCAGCACTATTCACACTAGCCAGAATCTGGAAACAACAAGAATGCCTGAGAACAGAAGCCTGGAAAAGAAACTATGGTATATCTACACAATGGAATACTAGGCAGCTATCAGAAAAGATAAAGTAATGAAATTTACCTGCAAATGGATAGAAATGGAGACTTTCATGCTGAGTGAAATTAGTCAGAAGAAAAAAGACAGATATAGAATGACTGCATTTCTTAATGGGATATAAAATATATACCAGTGTTCTAATAATTGTGGGAAATGTTAATGCCAGGCTAGAACTTAACATTGAATGTACACAAAGGGATTTACATGATAATCCCTAAATGTTTGTATGGCAAGTCACAAAATGTAAGAGAAGAGGGAGGGAGGGAGAGAATAAAGAGAGAGAGAGAAAGAGAGAGAGAAAGAGAGAGAGAGAGATAGAAAGAGAGAGAGAGAGAGAGAGAGAAAGAAGAAAAGGCAGGCTGGGGGGAGGTGGGCGGGAATTTGGGGTCATTAGTGGTGGGAATAGGGCACCAGTGGAGGGGTCGATGATGGAACAATGTATGACTGAAACCCAATCATGAACATTTTTTGTAATTGTGTATCACACAGTGGTATAATAATTTTTTTAAATTAAAAATTAAAATATATATGTATACCTATGTTCTTCATAATACTTAATACAATAATTGGAATATGAGTTCAAATGTCCAAAAATAAGTGAATGGATAAAGATGTGGTATGTAAATACATACGAAGACTAGAGCTGTAAGAAAAGACAGAATTATACTGTTCATTTCAAAATGAGATTAAAAGGAGGGGATAATATCAAGATAATTAAGTCAGAGGGAGAAGCACAAATACTGGATAATCTCACTATCTACAGAACAGAGAGAAAAAAAGCAAGATAATAGGTGATGTGGAACCATGACAAGCCATTCTTGGCCTTGTATTACCAAGAACTGGGCTCAGGTATGGGTAATATGTATGACCTGAATAGAAGTGACACATATGGGTAATATGTATGACCTAATTAGAAGGACAAAGGTGGAGAAAGTTCAGTAAAGTTTTACATAGATATATTAAACAGTATTGTACCAGTATTACCAAAACTATAAAAATGTTGATTTTTTCACTGTTCTCAATAGGCTGCAACTTCCACTGACCACAGCCTATGATAAAGTTTTTGGCCTTCATTCTATACAGTATGTGATATCTGAGTCTGGGTTACAAAGAAGGCAGTGCCTAGGGCAATGATCAATGATATAGGTGCTTATTTATGATTAGGAAGTCAAAGCTCAGGAAAGTGAGAGGAAAGGATGGGGAGGCAAATAAAACAGTGCACTCTTCTAAGGATACTGTGTGGACTGCTTGCGCTAGTGGACTCAATTCTTAAGGATGCTGTGAAGCAGCTGACTCTCACAACACTTCGTGGGAGTCAAGAAGACTTATCTCCTGGCATCTGCCTATTGTTAGTTAAGTTTCACTCCATGCGCATTGGCTTCTTACACTGTGAGGTGGTACACACATGAGTTCTCTAAGGTCATGCAGAATTATATACCTTGACATCTATATAGCCAGGTTGAGTGAGGAATCACATAGATCTGTTTGAACCTGAAGACTAAGTTGTGTAGCCTAAAACTTCCACAAATTAAATGTAGATGATAATCTATATTGGCAAGTGAAGGTGATGACCATATGGCAATACTTTTATCCTAATTCTTCATGAAATCTTTTTTATATCCTCCATTACTCACCAAAACAAAAAACAAAAAAAAATTAAAAACTCACATAATCATAATCATACTAGTAAATGAACAAAAAGTCACTAAGGTCATAGAACAACATTCCCTGTCTGCTCTCCAGTTCTTTTCTTAGAATACATCTAGGGCCATTTCATCCTATATACAAAAGTTTAAGTACTATGATTGGCTACTTAAAAATAAATAGGGCTTTACTCACTCTGCAGAAGCCTGTGTTCTCTTCTGAACACACCTTCTCTCTCTCTCTCTCTCTCTCTCTCTCTCTCTCTCCGTCTCTTGATAACTTTACCTTAATTACTTTCAATAAAAATATTTTATTCAAATGTAATAGCATAACAAATTTTGCTGTATATATACCAAAAAAAGTGCTAAATAGTGCTGTAGAATGGTTTGTAACTCACTAAAGACGAGGGATAGATGAAGCAATGTTAGATATAGCTTACAGAAGAGATTAATGTCAGTTTCTTGATTTCCTTTCATTTCTCCTAAAATTTTTTATTCAAAAACATTTTATTTCACAGAATGTTTTGATCTTGGTATCTTCAAGGCCAAAATAGTCTATGAAATAAAATGTTTTTGAATAAAAACATGGGAAGATACCATCATTGACGACATCGATGAAGAATACAACCGACTGGTTCAGCACCTCCATGATTGTGTGAAGAATTCCGAGAGAGAGAAAGACACAAAAGGATGCCTGTGTTCAGAAACTCTTGAGCTCATTCACCAACGTGGCAAGGCGCAAGCCTCAGGAGACCAAATGCTAACATCCAAGCTTGCTAAACAGTGCAGAGAAGTGATAAAAAAGACCTCAAAGACAGAAAAGAAGAAATACTGGAAGATGCAGCAGAAGCCAGGAAAAGCATTCGCACTGCCTGCCTGTCCTTCGCCAACTATAAGACCAAGATGACTGCCCTCTGAAGCCCTGATGGATCTATCACATCTTCCAGAAAGGTAATGGAGAAGATTATCCAGGACTTCTACTCAAATCTCTTTGATAGCCACATCCACCTATCCACATACCAAATTCCACAGGATGGATATGTCATTCCCAACGTTCTCCCTTCTGAAATCCGACATGCCATCTCGTCGGTAAAGAAGGGAACAGCACCAGGCCCAGACAAAGTTAGACCTGAACACCTGAAGAATCTGCCATCGGTACTCATCAATACACTATCTCAGCTCTTCACACGCTACCTGTCCGAACGCAAGGTGCCCTCCCAATGGAAAACCAGCAGGACAGTTTACTCTTCAAGAAGGGAGACATTCACGACATCAGCAACTATTGCCCCCATCTGCCTGTTGTCCGTCATCTACAAGCTGTTTACACGAGTCATCCTGAACAGGATTAGCAGAACATTAGATGAAGGACAACCATGCAAGCAAGCAGGCTTCCGGAAAGGATTCAGCACAATCGACCATATCCACACAGTGACCAAGCTCATTGAGGTTTGTAGGGAGTACAAGATGCCTCTCTGTCTCACTTTCACTGATTTACAGAAAGCCTTTGATTCTGTGGAGACTGAAGCAGTCATCGAAGCCCTAGCCAAACAGGGTGTTCAAACTCAATACATCAAGATCCTTCGTGAGCTATATTACGCATTCACCACCAGGATCTCACCATTCTACAAAGAAGTGATCATTAATGTGAAAAGAGGGGTTCTACAGGGTGATACCATTTCACCAAAACTCTTCAGCGCCACCCTCGAGAACATCATGCGACAATTAGAATGGCAAGGAATGGGAGTGAAGATAGATGGTCAGCAACTACACCACCTCCGCTTCACTGATGACATCGTTCTAATAACACCATACATTAGCCAATGGCAGAAATGCTGGCTGACTTTGACTGAGAATGTGGAAAGATAGGTCTACAGCTGAATCTAAAGAAAACAATGTTTATGAAGAATTAACTAGTTCCAGAGGTCCCATTCACTCTCAATGGAACAAACATCTCTGCATGCAGCAGTTATGTGTACCTAGGTTGAGAAGTCAACTTGATGAACAACCCTAAAACCTGAGCTGTGCAGGAGGAAGAGAGCAGCATGGAATGCCTTCAAAGGCATCGAAGAAATATCTAAAAAGACAAAGAACCTCCGGCTCCGGGCACATCTCTTTGACTCCACCATTCTCCCTGCAATAACATACGCCTCAGAGACCTGGGCCCTACGAAAGCAGGATGAGAATGCTATTCGGGTCTCCCAACGAGGAATTGAAAAAGCTATGCTTGGAATATCACACCTCACTCAAGTGAGAGAAGGAATCCCGAGTTCTGACCTCCATCGCTATTCCAGAATCAGGGACGCTGTCTCGTTTGCCAAGGCATCGAAAATCAGATGGGCTGGACATGTATTGCGATTTGGAGACAACCGCTGGACTAGAGCCATTACCGACTGGATCCCACGGGATGTCAAAAGATCACGTGGCCGCCCACCTACAAGATGGTCAGACTTCCTTGTCAAGACTCTGAAGGAATGGTTTGAGACTCTTCATATTGGTGAATCAACCAGATGCCATTGGGCTACATTGGCACGTGATAGGGTTCAATGGAAATGTTACTGGTGCCCACTCGAGCAAATCGATGAGTAACGGGATTCAAATGAAGTGATCAAGACTGTTTTGATAAACTCTAATTCATTTTCTAAAATGCACAGTCTCTCTTTCTTTCTTTCTCTCTCTCTCCCTCTCTCCTTTGATAGTTGGAAGGTGTTTGGCTTACTTTCAGTAGTGCTCAGGGCTTACTTCTAGCTCTGTACTCAGAGATAATTTCTGTTGGGGTTCAGGGACACCTATGTGGTATTTGGAATTGAACAAGGGTTGATGGCATGCCAGACAAGCACCCTACCCAATGCACCATCTTTCAGACCCCTTCTCTCTCTTACTCCTTCTTGTCCCTGTCACTTCCTCCCTTCCTCTATCTCTTTTCTCCCTTCCAAATATGGTTTAAAGTGAATTTGATTAAGAAGAAGAAAAGTTATGTGAAAAAATTGTTGCATTTTTACTACCTTTATGACTGCTGCATTTTTTAAGACTGCCCTGGATCTAGAAGGATTCATTTTTAATCAGTGAGAAAAAATGTTTGCTGAGGCTGCATGAATGGAAATGCTTGTGTATATACAATAGTTTTGACATACCGTAGTATACTGAAATCTGATTTGGCTGCTGGAAACATAGTGGTTTAAGGTGAAAGAAAGGACAGGTCAAGAGAACAGTGCAGGGGCCCAGAGAGATATAAGACAAGTGTCTTGAACAAAGTCAACCTGACTTCATTTATGCCAGTGGTGTTCAGAGTTCCACTCATATTCAATATCACTGAGTATGACTCAAAAAAGCATGGAAAAAGGGTGAGGGGGTTTGGAGAAGGAGAGATTGTGGAACGCTCAGAAAGAGCAGTACATGACTGTAAAGAATGAGTTGTCATAAAAGCCTTTCTTCAGATAAGTGAAACTTACACGATGGCATACATATAGGGCAACTGGACTTTTCTAGCCTGACACTAGAGGAACTTGGGATATCAAAATAGTTTAAGAAATTCTTGTAGAAAATCATAAGCATGGGTAGGAGCAATAGTATAGCAGGTAGAGTGTTTGCCTAGTGATACAGTCAACCCGGCTTCAACCAGTCTTTTCTATATGGTTCCCCAACACTGTCAGAAATAATTCCTGATTAAGAAGCCAGGAGTGACCCCTGAGCATATCTGGGTGTGACCCAAAAAGCCAAAAAATAAAATCATAAGCAAAGCTGGATTTCCAAATACTATCAGGCAAAGGAACTTTTAACAGATTTTACCAGTTCCTGCACTCCCCATTAAGACAGAATTAAACCCAGTTAAGTTTTATAGATATGACCTGAGTTTTGTCCTTTTTTCCACACAGCCCTCTCCCTCAAAACTGACTCCTGAAGATATCCCATATGAACGCTGACATTCTTATATTCATACTTAAACAAACAGTAACAATCCTGTTCCCTACACTTACACCAGGCTTCCCCCACCTTTTATTTTGGAGAAAATTTTATGAGATGTTTTTAAGGTCATAGAGAAATTAAAGCAAAGTACTACTTCCCTTTCCTTTCATATACCCTGAACAGTTCTAGAGACATTTTCTAGAGAAAATAGAGCTTAATTTCTTGGAGGTGTTTTGTTGACAAGAAAATGGAAAGCATGTGTCCCTGCTTCGCTTATTGTACTTCCAAGTAATGAAAGTATTTAAGAAGGTACAATTATGATCTTGGCAAGCACCTGGGGCTCTTGGAACTGTTTTTTCACACTGAATAAACACTGCAGATAATCTGTTTACGTTACACTGTTCTGAAAAGCTATCTACAACAAAAAGGCCACAACCATTCTTTAGTTTCCTTTTCTCCAAAGAAAAAAATATATATTGCACTAATAATGTGCTGAAAATGATTTCATTGTCTCCATTTTCACGCTAGTCAGACAGAAGCAGGTTTTAGTAAAGGAGTTTATGGGCTTCTTTTTTCTCCTGCCCCTTTCCAACTGAACTGTCATTCATTTATTCATTTTTTTCCTACAAGAGTTTTAATCTTGTTACAATTCCTGGTGACCAAGGACTACTTCCCCTCACAGAAAATCAGCCATCATCCTCATTTGAATAATGCACCCAAAATTTATTTCATCCTTTTTAATCTGTTGAATTTGACTAAAAGTCATCCTTAAGTTACATTCAAAGCTGATACAGTATCAGAAAAGAGCACACAATCCATTTTCCTTTAGGCCAATAAATAAATAAATAATAAATAAATAAATAAAATGAAATACTAACAAGCCACCATATAAAGAAACCAGCCAGAAAAAGGCTTGTTTGAAGCTAGATCTGGTCAAAACCTTTCCATAGTATTTATGCCCTGGGGGAAATAATTTTCTTAATATCATAGTAGAGAGTGTGTCAGAAAACTCTAGAAAGGTTACTTAGAAAAAAAACTCTGCAGCATATTCACGTTTTTCAATTTATAAAATTCAGTAATTAAGTCTTACAAATGAAAAATAAATAATTCATCAATATCACATTTGAAGGCATCAAATTTTTACAGACCAATATTGCTGGACAATATCCTAGCAATCCTGAACAATTATTTCATTTATAAGTCCATACATTAAATAAATGGTCCCCCTATTGTCAACAATTCCTGGTGAATTATAAGCACCTCTGACTCTTGTGTTGCATGAGTCGAGGTGCTTATAATACTTTCTGGATCACAGGGAGTCATTTTTTGTGTGATTCTTGAGACACATGCTATTGGATTATGAAAATCAACAAGTTCTAGTTGCTTGGGAAAACTCTTCAAGTTTATGCAGAAGTGGTGCTATCTGCAAGTTCATTCAAATAAGTGCTTTGACATAGATTGTCTACTCTGCTCTTTTATTCCCTATACTTACTCTCAGGCATTCCAGAAAGGGCACAAAGGATGATCACAAAGGACAGAAGCTTTTGTTCTCAGGGCTGGCACAGTTTAGTCCTCTAGTGCTGCATTTATCTTACATTCATTTTTGTTGAGGAATAAGCTCTTTCTGTATTCTCATTCAGATGTTACATATGGGCCCCTAAAGGAGTGTGTGTGTCTGTGTGTGTTTATGTGCATGCATGTGTATGTGTGTTGTGTTGTGTGTTGTGTGGGGGGTATGTTTGAAGGGGTCACAGGTTCATGGATTATGTTACTGGAATCATCATCAACCAGTGAAAACAGAAAGAAATGAATTCTTTGTAATGTTGTCTATTCTTTGCAATTTGTAGGGCTGGGAAATAGTCTTGAGAGGTAAATGCTCATCCTACGGGGTGTACTGTTCAACTACTTCCTTCTTTTACTCAAGGTGGGGTTTACCCCTGATATTTAGTCATGGGGGGCGGTGCTCTGACCACTATGGGGCAAAACCAACCACACACTTCCAGTAATTCACTCCAGCTTAGCAGATCCATTTCCTCCAGTCCCATTCTGGAAAGTTTCTTTCCAGTGGTGTTTTGAATTAAGAAATTGCAATAACATTCTACGCAGTCCCTTTCAGCTCTGTGGGTTGGTCTGGCTCAAGGCAAAAGGAATTCCGCCTGGGGCCTATGTCTCCAACAGTTACAAAGAGAGAAAACAATTGTGAGAAAAGATAGTCAGCTTCTATCCCTAGGCCAAATATCAACTGCATCCAAGACCATTATCAAAGTAGAGAGGAAAGACAGTCTCTATCTGCACCCTTTATTTGTGGGATGTCTGAATGGTGGGAGAAACAATTTGGTGTCCTGCCTTTCAGAGTAAGAAAATTAATACAATTGCAAGTGCTATTAAAATAGGACATGCTTTCAGAGGGGTATGCTTTTCAGGCCTGGGATACTTTTGCACATTCATGGACCTTAGTTAAGTGCCCAGTAGACTTCTATATGTTGAGAAACAAATGTACCAAAACTAATTCTATTATCACTGTGCTTAAAACATGGGTGGGGTTTAGAGAAAATTTATGAATCCATGTTAATCTCATGAGTCATCAAGAAAATGTCTTACCCAAGACCACATGAGTAAACTCAGCTTTACAATTGGGATAAAATAGGCTGCTCACTTATTCTCCATCAGGATGAATTAGAAGACTAAATTTTTCTCAGGATCAAAATAGGCAATTTATAGAATTGGACAGAAAACATCTTATGTTTTTGAAATCACTCATTACCATATTATTACTTAATTGACTATGGTGATAAAAATTATATTTTGTAAAAGATATCAAACACATCCATTTCTTATTGCTTATTTTCAGATGATTATCTCATACAATGCATAAGAAGTCTCAGATTCTAAACTGGACTATTTTTTTTAGAAAACATGAAAATAAAAGACTACTTTTAGAAAACATTGATCTGAACTGGATTTGGCAGATTTCGCTTGGCATAGGTAGTTTTAGAGTATAAAGTCCAGATTGCATTGCAAATTACATTTATTTACTTCTATTAAGACTAATTGAGGGAGGAGGTGCTCATCGCTAAGAGAGGAAAACATTTTAGACCAGAGGGAATTGTCAAATTCTGAATATTACTCTGCTTCTCACTCCCTTCAACGCTTTGAGGAGAGACTAAGAATGAGATCGGTTCTTTTTGCTTTAAGGACTATGGAGACAGATAACAACTACTATTTTGTTCTTATATTTGTAGGTATAATCAAAAGACACAAGGATGCTACATAAAATTTATCAAACCCTATCGCTCCTCCCTTTACCAGCACTCCAAACCTGGGGCTCCTAATGGGGCAAACAGCACTCACATCCATGTATGTATCTACATGCGCTCTGAGAGCAGTTGCCCAATTTGGCTGAAATTGGCTTTACTTTCATGACAATATTTTTGCTGACTCTCTACTACAGGTGTCACATTATTAAGTTCAATAGAAAAACTACATCTGACATCCCAGACATAATATGTAAAATAGAAGGTAAATGCCAATGGAAATAAGGCTATCATGACTATTTGATGGGAAGGAAAAGTAGTAAGTAAACAGAGACACGGGAGGGTGTATAATGGAATGGACTAGGTCTGAATTCTGTGTCCTCTGCTACATTTAACTATCTCTGCCATCAACTCAGCTTATTTCTTCATGGTCGCCATCACTGGCACGCTAGACCCTCCCAGGTGTCTATGGGAGGGTCTTCAGTAGCATGCAAATGGCACAGTGATTGTGGCAACCTTAAAACAGCAAAGGAAAGAATAAATCCACCTCCCCAGGATCATCATTTTTAAAAACAGAAATTGATGTCACCTTAAGCAGAGGCGTGGAAATCCAATTATATCGAATTTCACTCAAGTGTCAGTGATTGGAATAACAGTGCCGGGCAGTGAGGATGCTGACATGAAACAATTCTACAAATTATTTTATGTTCTGTTATTTTGTGTCCGTCCACTGTCTTCATAAAGTCAGCCTTGGAGCTGAGCCCAGTCATGCTTTCTTTCAAGTTCTTGCTTCCAATGTCTATTTCCTTCATTCTGGCGCTCCATCCTTTACTTTCCTTCTGCAGACAGACCCTTCCTGCCCTCTCCTCCTTGGCCTCAGCTGGCCTGTGGCAGCAGTGGCTGCTCTGTTTATTGAAGAGCATAAGCATCGCTGGAACTGCTCCACATCCTTTGGGCTAAATGTTTTATATTGTTGGCCCTGAGCAGCCTTTTGGATTCTTTAAAGAGGAGCTACTGGAAACCAGGCAGCAGCCATTAGCTCACATCTCATAGGCAGTTTTGTATATTATTGCCATTTCTATTACTAGTCACCATTCCCTGAGTGTGATTTGTGCCGAAATGAGTGTTAATTAGAATGGTTCTGCTTTGCAGAATGTTTTCCAGCAGAGGCCTCCTTGATCATTAACAGTTAAGCAGACTGTGTGGCTACCTGCTGAGTTGCTCTAGCCATGCACAGGGACACACTTGAAGGCAATGTCCTCTCCCAACTTGGAGTGCTAAGTGGTTTGCATACCTCCCTTTTACTTATCCCACTTTTCCTAGGAGAAACTGAGGTTGAAGTGCTTTTAGTATAAGTTTTTATCTCAAACGTGTTTGCAGGACACCCAAATGACTAAAGGCATTTTTTGACAAAAAAAAAAAAAGAAAATAACTGGCTGATAATTTGGCTTTCAAGTGTGGTTTTCAACAGTTATGGTACTGCCATTTTATATTATATAAACATATTATATAGTCCTCAACTGTTTGTTTAGTAAGAAGTAGATATGGAAGTCTTAATACTGTGAATTAAAAACAACTATAGAAGATATGAGATAAAATTTACTGGAAAGGTGATATATCAAAGTGTTTGCATAGTAAATTTATCAGAATTTATCAGAATACTATATCATATAAGATTGGAAATCTTATAGGCATCTGTTATCCTTCACAGCTGCCAAAATCAAAAGTTTGGTTTTATGTAAAAGAGACTAATAATTCAAAGCAGTCTTTAAGAACATCAACTACAATTTCTTCAGTTAATTTAGATACAAAAGTTTGTTCTCTCATGCAATCTGCATCGAACTGTTTGTTCAATATCATAAGTTGCAGGCAGAAGAAGAATCAAATTTTTTCCTGTCACCTCAGAAAGAAATGTGATTCCTGATGAATACAGGTATCTTTAAAATGTGGAAAGCACTTGTTTTTTGATAGTAAAGATCAAAAACTTTTCTGCAAAGACATGTTTGTTGGCGTGGTGGGAGATTGGAGGGAGAGCCAAAGGTCTTAGCAGTAAAATGACTAGACCAAAGCATTTTATTCTGATGACTAAGGTAAACTCAGGAATGGCAGAGTGCTTGAAAATATGAGTTGAGTAGGGAGGAAGAATTCCAGTATATTAATATTACTACTCTATCTCCAATATTGACAGGACACTTTGTTAAATAAAATTTCCCTCTGCAAACTAAGGGATCTTTAAGGAAGTATTACCTTATGCCCATCCCCACTCATCTTCTCTTCTCATATTTTATCTTGTATAGGGGAATCTCCAAAGCAACACTTAGGGAAGTAGGAGCCACTCCCAGGCAGTACTTAGTCCTGCTGTATTGACCTAATGATTCAGGTCAGACCTAAGCCTTGCAGTGCTGTGGGCCACTAGAGCTACCAAAAATGTACTCTAGGGTAAGCAAGACTACACCAAGCAGTGCTTGCTTCTCTATTTTGATAGTGCAGAACTCAGCAAAGCTTAAATTTTGAACAATAGCAATATATCTTATAGGACTTGGCATATTAGTCTTTGTCTGAATTGAGAAATGGGATACTGACTCTAAACTTTCTTTTGAAGCTCACTTTATGAATGAGTATCTCTCCTTTGATTAGTTCTTTGGGACACAAATCACTTGTATCACTTGTTCTCCCTTTCATCGATTTGCTCGAGCAGGCACCAGTAATTGTCTCCATTCATTGGGAATGAGGTACACTATTGTTACTGCTTTTGGCATATCGAATATACCACAGGTAGCTTGCCAGGCTCTGCCATGGCTCTGGGTTCATCCCAGGAGGCCCAGTCTTTTTCTATGTCAGACCATCAACCATCCAGGGCCCACAGGGCAGAGCCCTGGGTATATACAAGTCTGTCTCCTGTCTGCCACCTGCTGGTGCAGTCAGGCATGGCAACCACACCTGCAACACCTCAAGGGGCAAATGGTGACGGAGGGAAACAAATATTGAGGGAAATATTTAAAGTTTATTATAGCTTCAGAGAGGTTAAAATGACCTACAAATAACACATTATCAGCCAAGAAAATATTGATAAATCTGATTATAGCCATAATAAACAATACCTATCTTGAGAGTACTGCAAATAACTAAGTAAATAATTTCAATAGGTCAAAACATATTTATGCTTGTTCCTCCGAAACTGAGGGTAATAAGGCAATTTCTTTCAGAATGGCAGCTAGCTGGGTTGGAGGTAGACAAATTTTCCAGGCACAGATTGGCATCTAGCATTGATTTTAAAAATCCATATTCACACATCACATTTGTCCCTCTTTCCTTTATAGCATATCATTGATATCTGTCTCAACTTGTGGCAATAAGATAGAGCTTTGACTGAACTTTCAGTCTTTGTGAGGAATAGCAGAATTGACTGCATGAATGGAAATGGAAGAAAAAGAATAGGGATCTTGACATACTTGTAAAGGGATTTGTGAAATGTAACTATTTTGAATATATCAAATAAAACACAGGCAGAGAAGTAAAGGGACAGTGAGAGGGTAGTTTCAGTTCATGCAATCTACTTCATCTAGAACAGTTTCAGACTGATGTCTGTGCATTATTGATAATTATTCCTTTTACTATAAAATACCTTTATATAATAAATAATAAGGTTACTCTACTTACACATCATGATAAGATTGACTTTGATTTACTATGCAATGAGAACAGAGCAAGAGGCAAGTTTAGACTTAGATAACAGAAATAATACTTTTGCAGCAAAGTATTTCAGAGATAACTGATTGTCCCTTAATTTCCTTCCTCTTTCAAAAAAGGACTCAATGCTATCAAGACCATTACAATGCAGCCTACTTTTCAGACCCGTATGGTAATGTGCCCTTATTTTTAACTAAAGAGGTGTGGATGAGAATATTACATGAACAATTAAGAAGTCGCTTCATAGTAATGGGGTACACTAATGTGTATCTTCAGTATTGACTCAGAATATTTGTAATAGAATGCCATAGCCTAAGGTAAATAAGGGTCCTTAATGCCATAATGGAGCCATAGTAGGAACCTTAGCTGTCAGCTGTCTCTTTCAGATTTTTCTTATATGGAAAAAAATTCTATTGTTTTTAAGTCATATTATTTTAGCTTTCCTGTAATATGATGTTTAACAAGTACTAAACAATAGATATTTTTCATTGAGAGTCAGTCTTAGAATCAACAATGTTCTTCCCAAATATATACTTACTCTCTAATCCAAATACACTAAGGACTCTAATATTGAGGAGTTATGAGTGTATTGAATGTATTGGAAGTATTGCTTTCCATTTATCGTCTTGGGTGTCCTCTCCAATGATTAGACTACTTAGAAGCTTTTTATTTGTGTAGTTTAATCATTTTACCCCCAAAATGCATTTCATTTTTAAATTTTCTATCTTGTTTGTGAAGTGAAAATCATTTGTAATGAGATGGAGTGGGAATGCAATGCAGAAAAAAGAGAGAAGGCTTTGGTAAGAGATAAACATTTACTTATGAAGAAACAACAACATTCTAAACCAAAAGATTTATCAATAAAATGGTTTTACATGGATAGTTTCACTTATCTCTTGACACTGCTAGACTTACTGTATAAAAAGAGAAAAATCCAAGAGCATTTTCCTCCCACAAGAATTTTGATTAGAGAAAATATACATATTATACCTAATAAATTATATATGATTTAATATATACATATTAAATAAGCCAGAAGAAGCTGAATATAGGTAAGTAGTAATGAAAAGAATAAGAAAAGTGAATCTAGTCAGATTCACTATTAAATAAAAGACAATAGATAAGCACTGCGTGAACTTTTCTATGTGCACATTACAAGAAACTAGTCAAAGATTCTGACTTCTGGCACTGCAGAAATGATGCATCATCTTCTTCATTCTGATGTTTTCAATAAAATCATTCCCAAGAGAGATAGGAAAAACTTCTCCCTTTCAATAAAATGTGAAACTGTTGATATTATGAAAAAGCATACTAATAATTGTACAGTGTTCTTGAGTTGCTTTCATATAGCTTCCTTTTTCACTTCCCTCCTCAAGTTTTAATATTGCCTTTCAAGTCCATCAGACTGCATAAGTTTTATTGGAGAGAGAGAACGTTGTAGCATAGATAGATGTCCTTGTGAGGTACAGGTTAATGATGTGCATATCAACAGAGATAAATTGAGAAGAAATCCTCTCTGAGTTCCTAGCCAAACCCACCCAGAATGACTATGCTGCTCTGCAGTCTCTCATGTGAATAAATAGGTGAAACTTATGTCTGTGTCTTTGTGCAAAAGATAAAAATGGGTTCCACATAAAATGAGCCTTCAGCTAAAGTAACCATCATCTCTACAGATCATGAGCTACTTGCCTAATGCTTGGATAGAAAGAAAGCTGTGATACAGAAGGAAGTTCTGAAAGTTGATGTCAGTGGCAATGAAATATGAATGTAGGGTTGGCCCAAAAATATTAAAGGCAATAAAAGTCTACAACACTATCCAGGATGGAATGAAAGTTTGCAGTCACAACAATTAGTACCAGTTGACAAGGTCTTTTAGAAACATGTCAGCAGAGGGAGTCCACATATGGTACCTCTTTTACACCTTTCCAAAGTGGGGAGAAGAGTGGGAGGAGGAGGAGGGATGTTGACAGTAAACATTCAAGAAAGGGAAGTGAATAATTAAGAGAAAATAATAAAAGAGCTTAAGGCAACTCTTTAGTCTCACGATAAGCCAAAGGGAGTTAATATTGTTGATCCTCTCAGCTGCCAGTCTCACTCGACTGCCCCTTTCCTCTTCTGTATTCTTTCCATCATGGGCCTATGCCATCCATAGACGTCACTGTGCATCAAAGAATCACTATGACATGTCTGACTGCGTCATCTCAATCGTCTTTCTTCCTCCTCCTCCAAAACTCCTGGGGTCCACATTGCCAACCCCCATACTGATGAAATATTTCATTCAATGTTCTATCTGATTCCCAAACCAACAGGTAAAATCAAGTTTAGAGAAATGTTGATGACAGATTGAAAGGGGAGGATGGAATAATAATAGGTGTGAATGAGGTCAGGGTAGTCTTTTAATGATCAACATGGTAGAACCAAGAGGCTACAGACCAAGAAGGTAGGGAAGAAACTCGGGTGAATTTAAACATTCAGAGAGGAGTCAGCCTCTCTTCAATACTATTGGTCTTCTCCCCATAATTTTGTAGTTTGATAATAATATGGTTTTCTTTACAATTATACTAGTTACATAAGTGAACCTAGAAAGTTGGGAGGAAATTAAGTACTTATGGGAAGGACCAAAGTGCAAGCCACTTCCATATATTTTCTGATGTGTCATCTACAGTGGAAAGAGTGACATAGCATAGCAGAGGGGCTATATGTGCTAGATGAGGTATTTTGTAATTTTCAAAGTCAGTAGTAGGCAACAGCATGTTGAGATTTTAGTATACTGTCATTTTATTTTTTTCTACTCTGGAGGCCTCACGGCTCATTTATTTCTCTTCTTTTCAGTTATCCAAGATGTTTGTCAATGTGCATAAACTCTGGATTTTGAGACAATAGTATTTGAAGTTAATATCCTTGAGAGCAATCTTTAATCAATTTTTACATTGATACTAGGGAGCAGAGTACAGCTTAAGCGATGTCTCTGCCTGTTTAATGTTGTATGTACTCTTGTAAGGAAAATCTGGTACAGCCCCCCTTGAACTTCTCTCTGGGCCTTTCCTGCATTTCCTTAGTCAGATCTCATGGGACCCAGTCATGAACTGGAAGAGACAAGAAATTTCTCATCGTAACCTCATCAGGCTGTCTATTCCCCTCCCTTTTTATGTTGAAGGAAACCAAAAGTGGGTGATGAATGGAGCTCACCCAATATTTTCCCATTTCTGAAGAGAGAAGTGGTTAGTTCCCATGGTGTGTGTGTGTGTGTGTGTGTGTGTGTGTGTATTGTATGTGTCTGTGTGTGAGAGAGAGAGATTCTCTGAATCTAGCAGTTTTGTCTCTAGTTATTTCCTGAATTAACTGAAGTTAAATGCCTAAGAGCCACATAGATTAATCCTGAAAGGAATATTTTTATTAAATTGTCTCTAAGGAAACAAGAGTCCACTTCAGATAATGGACGAGGGTGCTTAAAACCTCGAAAAATGGGTTTTCTATGTCTTTCTAGGTGATCATCTTATTCTCCCTTCAGACTCAGCAGAAGGAGAGGTGGACTTCAGGAGTCTTCTCTCTAAGACAAGGCATTAACAGGAGGACAGTATTTCGGAAGTTGTGCTTGGCAGAACAACAGTCCTATCAGATAGCAAAAGTCCTATCCACTTGGTGAAAGGGAGCACAAAATTTATGACATCAGGAGAGGAACAGGGATCTCTTCTACTGTGCAACAAACTCTTTAGAAAAATCACTGAGGTAACTTGTATTTACTTTTCTGAAAATGGAGTTAGAGTATAAAAATTTGAACATTAATTTCTTTAATACCTTTCACAAAAATAATGTTGCCAGATTTTGTCTCTGGCCTTAGATATATTGGGATCCTCAGTATATTGTCATCCTTCCTGTCTTTCCATGCTTGTTTGCTTGCTTGCTTTCCTATTTCTTTCTTTTTTCTTTTGCTTCTTTCTTTCTCTTTCTATCTTAATCTATTTCTTTCTTACTTCCTTTCATTTTTTTCTTACTTTCTTTATCCCTCCCTCCTCCCTCATTTCCTTCTGTCCATCTTTCCTTCCTTTCTTCTTACCTTCCTTCTTCCTTCTTCTCTATTTATGTCCCCTTTCCTTCCTTCCCTCCTGCCTTTCTCTTTTTTTTCATTCTTTCAGCTTTCTTTCTTTCTTCAGCAAAATCTTGGCCTGAGACATTCAACTACTTCTAGGTGATAGTGAAATCTTCATGTTGTATCTTATAATAAAGTAGAAAACAGGAAATCTGTTCATTTCTAGATGCACTTATAGTTAGTTCCTACTATGATCACATTTCCTTAATAGCTAAGACTCAAAGAATCTTGGAATGAGAGAGCTTGAAGAGAAGACAAAGGACACACAAGCAAAGCAAACCTGGGGCTGAGCAACTACTGACAGCTACCTGCCATTTAGCCCTGACACAATTGCTCAACTCACTCCTCTGGTAACCTCTACGGTCATCCAAAGAAGCAGAGGGATGGTCTGCTCACCTGAGGGTTACAGTAAAAATCAAAGACCAAGGATTTCTAAAGATGTGGGACATTTCTAACAAACCCAAATATAACAGCTGAGACTTCTGCCTGGCACTTTAGCTGTTTAACACTGACCCTGACTTCATTTCTGGAAATGTTTTGCTTTCACTTTTAAAATATGGATTCTTTGAAACCTGAAAACAAATCTCTTCTCTCTAGGCAGGTGAGCATGCAGCAGCACACACATGGACACAAGTGCACTCTCAGTCATTTAACAAGGATGAGAGGGCATGATCCCAAAGGCTTTCCAACCTCCGGTCCAATGAGAGTTCCCAGCTCATCTAATCACTCTGGAAATCACACACCTGAGCATTTCTCTCTCTGCACAAAAGGGAAGAGCAGGAGTGGGAAGCTAGTTCTGTTGGATAATATTTGGGCCTGGAAGTGGGCAGTAGGATTCTCCCATTTAAGACAGCTTAAGAAAGCTAGTTGGGAAAACTATCTCTTTGAATGTTCAAGTGTGACTTGGCACACCAATCGAAACAGTTAAGTTTGGTTGAGTTGCGCTCCATCAAAATGTTTCAAATAACAATAATAATAAAATTTGAAAATTATGATAATTGTATGTTCTTTACCCTAGATCAGGGCCAAATGCAGTGAGGCATATTTTCTAACATAATTAAGGCTTTCAGATGATCCCTCCCAACTGCAATTGTTATTTCAAAACTGAATTACTAAATCATGTCCAGCCTGCTCAAACATAAAAATTTATCTTATGTTTCTTATTGAGATCTGCAGACTGATCCAAAGCAGGAAAATCCTAGCTAAAACTACAGAGTTATTATAGCAGGCAGTATACCACATAAAGAGTTTGCCTTCCATACAATCAACTTGGCTGAAATCTCAAGTACCACATATGGAGTGACCCCTGAGCGCTGAGTGAGAAATATGCCCTAAGCAAATAAATTTGGAGAGAGATGGTTTCAACTGAGACACCTTGAACCATTTCTAAGCTTTAGTGCAAGCAATATGCAAATAATCTCTCTGTGTTTACCTTCTTCTCCTTATACTAAATCTAAGCAACTCATGCTGACTTTGGACGCCCAGGGGATTCAGATCTCCTGTGGCTTACAACGAGCACATTAGCCATCATGATGAATTAGTGTAAGGCCTAGTAATGTACCTTTGAGTATGTTAGGTGTTTTAGGTTCTCAGAGGTAATGTCTGTCTATATAAAGTACATTTTCCCTTTACAACCAACGTTTCTGATGAAATGCAGCAATATATTTCTAAACATCTTAGGTTCCAGATTATGTTTTGATTGTTTTACTGGACCTTGGTGAGTTTATAAAAGGATAATTCTACTCATCACCCATTAAAAGGAAAGTGAGAGAGCCGAAAAGCAAGGCTCACAGACCTGGTCAATGTCATTAACCTAGGGAGGGGATAGTGTGGAGCACTATTGGACCATGAGCTACACAAATAACATGCTTCCTAGATATAAGTCATACTGAATGTTTGACCTCATATATATGTTTAACTATTTTTAAAGTTTTATTTATTTTTTGCCATTTTAAAAAATATTTTATTATACCACCATAAGATATACAGTAACAAAGATGTTCATGTTTGGGTTTTGGTCATACAGTGTTCCAGCACCCATCCCTCTCCAGTGCCCATTTGCCACCACCAATGTCCCTGATTCCCTCCCCCCTCCCCTTGCCTGCCTCTATGGCAGGTTCTTTATCTCTTTTCTCTCTCTCTTTCTCTTTCTTGCTCTCTTTCTCTCTTCCTTCTCTTACATATTGTGGATTATAATACATACACTTAGAGGTTATCATGTGTATCTTTTTGCCTGTATTTAGTGCTCAGTTCTAGGTTGGTATTAGCACTTACGACAATTATTAGCACACTGTTCCTTCTATGTCTTAACTAACCTCTGACTCCCACACGTTTGTGGTAATTTCCACCTTTGACAAGACCTCCTGATCCATGTTTCACCTGACCTTGGATATTGGTATCATAATATGTGTATAGATATATATTTATGCCATGCAAATAAATGCAGTCATTCTATATCTGTCTTTTTCCTTCTGGCTAATTTCACTCAATATGATCCTCTCCATGTCCATCCATTTATAGGAAAATTTCATAATTTCATTTTTCCTGATGAAGCTGCATAGTATTCCATTGTGTAGATGTGCCAAAGTTGTTTTATCCAGTCATCAGTTCTCAGGAACACTTGTTGTTTCCAGATTCTGTCTATTGTGAACTGTGCTGCTATGAAAATAAAAGTGTGAATGGTGTTTTTGCTATGTGTTTTTGGCTTCCAAGGGTATATCCCCAGGAGTGGTATGGCTGGAGTCAAATGGGAGCTCAATTTCTAGTCTTGGGAGGAATGTCCATATTGTTTTCAAAAAAGGCTGTACCGGTCAACATTCCCACCAATAATGGATGAGAGTCCCCTTTTCCCCGCATCCACACCAGCACTTGTTCTTGCTCTTTTGGACATGTGCCAGTCTTGTGGTATGAGATGATATAACATTGTTGTTTTGATTTGCATCTCTCGGATGATTAATGATGATGAGCATTTTTTCATATGTCTTGGCTATTCGAATTTCTTCCTTGTCAAAGTTTCTGTTCATTTCTTCTCCCCATTTTCTGATAGGGTTGGCTGTTTACTTCTTGTAAAGTTGTACCAGTGCCTGATATATCCTGGATATTAATCAGTTATCAGATGGGTATTGGGTGAATATTATTTCCCATTCTGTGGACTGTCTTTGTATCTTGGTCACTGTTTCTTTCGAGGTGCAGAAGCTTTTTAGTTTCATGTAGTCCCATATGTTTATCTTTTCTTCTAGTTCCTTTGTTAGTGGTGTTTCATCTTTGAAGATGCCTTTAGCTTCAATGTTGTGGTGGGTTTTTCCTATATTTTTTCAATGTACTTTATGGATTCAGGTCTGATATTGAGATCTTTAATCCATCTTGATTTTTTTTGTGCATGGCATTAGACAGAGGTTCAAATTCATTTTTTTTACATGAAGCTGCCCAATTTTCCAAGCACCACTTGTTGAAGAGGGTTTCCTTGCTCCATTTTGGACTTTTTGCACCTTTATCAAAGATTAAATGATCATATGTTTGGGAATGTATATCAGGATACTCAACTCCATTCCATAGGTCAACAGGTCTGTTTTTATTCCAACACCATGCTGTTTTAATTACTACTGCTTTGTAGTACAGTTTGAAATTGGAAAAGGTGATGCCTCCCATCTTCATTTTCCCAAGGATTGCTTTAGCTATCCGTGGGGGTTTATTATTCCATATGAATTTCAGGAGTGTTTGGTCAATTTCTTTGAAGATTGTCATGGGTATCCTATAGGGACAACATTGAATCTGTACAAAGCGCTAGGGAGTATTACCATTTTCACAATGTTAGTTCTCCCCATCCATGAGCAGGCAATATGTTTCCAGTTCCTCGTGTCCTCTTTTTATTTCCTGGAGCAGTGTCTTGCAGTTTTCTTTGTACAGGTCCTTTACACACTTGGTTAAGCTGATTCCTAGGTATTTGATTTTCTGTGGCACAATTGTGAATGGAGTAGTTTTCTTTACTATCTTTCATATTAAGATATTAATATTAAATATCTTTCTTCTCTTTCATTATCCTCTTTCCTCTTTTTTGTTATTTCTTAATATCCCTTCTCTTTGGTATATAGGAAAACCACTGACTTTTGAGTATAGATTTTGACCCTGCCACTCTACTATAAATATCTATTATTTCTAGGAGGTTTTTGGCTGAGAGTTAGGGTTCTCTAGGTATAATATAATGTCATCTGCGAACTATGATAGCTTGACTTCTTCCTTGCCTATCTGGATACCTTTAATATCCTTTTCTTCTCTAATTGCTATGGCAAGTACTTCCCATACTATATTGAGTAAAAGAGGTGAGAGTGGGCAACCTTGTTTTGTCCCTGGTCTTAAAGGGAAGGCTTTCAATTGTTCCCCTTTGAGAATGATACTTGCTGTGGGCTTTTGGTAGATGGCTTTGACTATATTGAGGAAGGTTCCTTTAATTTCCATTTTCTGGAGGGTTTTAATTATGAATGGGTGTTGGATCTTGTCAAATGCTTTCTCTGATTCTATCAATATGATCATATGGTTTTATTTTTTTCTCTTATTGATATGATGTATTATTTTGATTGACTTGGGTATGTTGAACCATCCTTGCATTATGGGATGAATCCTACTTTGACCTCATATATATTATTTTTTTTGGTTATTAATTTCCATTGTTAAAATGAAAGAATTATGAAGCCACTTTGTTATTCTATGTAAATTAAAACATAGTGGCTCTGTTTTTTCAAGCAACTTATATTTGCTAACTTTTCCTTTGTATTTCCTACATAGAAGTAGGTTAGTGATAGAAATAAAAGGCATACCATTCTCTGTTCCACTCCTCTCCTTAGTTCTTCCAGTATGTAGTTTCAATCTCATATTTTCTAAAGTTGTGTCTTTGCTAGTCTCCTTTATCTGAAGCTGTTTACTATCCATAAAATTGATGATAACAGAAATCTACCAAGAGTGTTTGTGAGGAACAGTATCCATGAGGATAACAATAGTAATTAAACATTAATACAATTAGTTTTTCTATATGATTTCCTAGCTGTAATACATTATAAGCATAATACCATTAGTTTATCTATATTTATAATTCCCTATGATTTGTCTTTTATATGCTTGGCTGTGTTTGTGGACACTGAGTTAGTTTCCTTTAGCTGTTTTACCACAAACTGAGTGAAGTTACACAACATAAATGTTTTCTTTTACAGCTGGAGAGCCTAGAAGTTTAAGACCAACATGTCATTAAACAATCCTTCCTTCTGAAGACACTAGGGCGAGATCTCAGTCTATTCTAAATGAATTTCCTATGATTGGAAATTCCTTGGAGCAGCATTGCCTTACTCTTCAAAAACTGCTCTTTATATTTCTTTAATATTTGTATCCAAATTTCCCATTTTTTAAAGATATCAGCCATATTAGAATAGGGATTCATCTTACTTCAGTATTACTTGACCTAAATAAATTACATTTATAGCTAATGGTTAGAATTTAAGTGTAAATATTTGGGGTGGCTCAGTAATAACCCTTAGTAATAAATAATTCCTTGTCTATAGCTCAGCATCTCTCCTAATCTTGAACTTCTAAATACTGCTTAGAAACACAGATTAACTTCTTAAACTTTCTCCATCAGGACTCAAAAGAGCTAGTATTTCTTCAAACTAACTTGTCTAGATCTCTTATGTGAAACTTATTTTTCACATTCCTGTGTTGTTAATTACCTAATCCCCAGTCTATTGTAAAGCTTTAACTAGAAAAAAGTTCTGTTCCTAATACCTAGACTACTTCAATGCAATAGAAACCTAATGTAATAGAAACATAAGCTGCTTCCATTAACATAAAACATTTAGGAAAACATCTAGAACAGTTTTTTAACTTTATTTAAACACTCTGATTTACAAAGTTGTTCAAAGTGCAGTTGTTTTAAGTATTCAATATTCCAACACCGGTCTCAATACCAATGTGCCCTTACTGCCACAAAAGACCCTCATTTCCCAACTCTGCATGCCTGCTCCCTTAAGAGGCACTAATTATATTGCTTATTAGAACATATACCTCAGAAAAGTATTGCTAAAGTTTTGATCTTTTTTACTGAATTTCTTTGTGTAAATTGAACCATCTGTGTTACTACTTTCACTTATTGAATTTATTTAACATAGTGGGCTCCTACTCATTTTTAACAAAGATGCTCATGTTAATTTCTTGCAAATATCTAATATTTAACCCCCAAACCACCACCATTACAACTGTGGACCACAATTATTTCAGATTTTCCTAACCATTGCTTGAGTCTGTCCTGAGCAGATTCTCAATGATTTATTTTATATTGCTTGTTGTAGCTAATTTGTTAAATATGACTAAGAAATGTTTTATTAGAAGAAAGTTAATGAAGATTTTTCAATCTCACTATGGAGCTACTGATGCAGTAAGCCCTTTGTCTAAGACTGACATCTTGTTATAGGATAGGCATTGTAACTAGATATTTTGATATTGTGTGCCTTATACTTATAACTATTAAATGTGTTGTGGTACTTGGTATATCAGTATACTAGTTTGAGATGCCGCACTCCAGGTATTCCAGAGATTGTAACTGGGTGATAAAGTTAGAGTTAAATTTATAACTGGGTTGTGCATTTGAGTAAGGACACAAGCACCAGGCCTTCTGTTGTACTGGGAGATGGGGTAGGGAGCCCATCCCGAACTCTGCAAAAGCCTGGAGGAATTCAGTCACACAAATCTGCACATCTGAGTTTTCAACAGATTAACTCATGACAGTGGAGTCTGACTTTGAGCATGGCCTAGAACAATGTTTTATTTTGTTTTTAGCATGGTTTGAAAAGCAAACTGTATGAAACACATGTGCTTCTTCATTCAACTGAAGCTGTTGAGCTTAAATAACTTAGAGAGGCTGAATCACAGTCTTTTTATTGAGATGACACACGAAAAGAAGATGCTACATACAAAGTGCCAAAACTTTCTCTGAGTGGTTCTAATCTATAGACAGTGGAAATGAAGGAGGCTGGGAAGTTGCTATACTCTTGCAGGTTTAATTAAAATCAGAAACAAACAAATTCAGAGAAAACTGCCCCAATTCCTCATACACAGGTTCACAGCATATAATGGTTGGGCAACACTTTTTTAATGCACCCTCATTGGGTGCATATATGTTTAGTAGTGTAATTTCTTCCTGGTATACATACCCCTTAATTAATAAGAAATGGCCTTTATTGTCCCTTATAACCTTTTTCAGCCTGAAGTCTATATTATTCAATACTAGTATGGCCACACCAGCCTTTTGGAGGAGTTGTTTGCGTGGAGAATTGTCTTCCAACCTTTGACTTTGAGTCTGTGTTTGCTCTGATTTTCAGATGTGTTTATTGTAGACAGCAGAATATTTGGTACAATTTTTTAATCCACTTTGCCACTCTGTGTCTCTTAATTGGTGAATTTAGATCACTGACATTGAGAGACTCACAGACGTGGGGCAGAACGGCTACCAGCTCTCCCTGTGCCCAGCTGATCACGAGTGCCTAGGAAGGAAGGCAGGTTCTAACCATGGTCCACCACCCCAAAGAGATTCGCAAGAAGCCAGAGGCCCTCCCACACCATGAGGGCCGCCAGTTCCACATCCAGACTCCCCTTCGTCAGAGCTCCACCCAGCAGAAAAGCTGATCACAGCCAGGCTTGTCACTGACCTACTCTGCAGTAATCTTTTCAAGCCCAGCCCAAGTATGCTGATCCAGAGACTCATATTCAACAGGCAGAGATGCTATCGGCTCTCCCTGTGCCCAGCTAATCACAAGCGCCTGGGAGAGAAGGTGGGTTCTAGCCCTGGCCCGCCACCCCAGCAGAGCCTCACAAGAAGCTAGAGGCCCCCTCACACCATGAGGGCCTCCATTTTCCACATCCAGACTCCCTTTTTGTCAGAGCTCCACCCAGCAGAAGAGCTGATAATAGCCTGGTTCACGTGGCCACAAAGCAGCCACGGTTCATCAATAAATGCTCCAGATTAGAGATGACTACAAGAGTATCCCACCTGCATAGCAGAGCCTTGCAAGCTACCTGTGTTGTATTTGATATGCCAAATACCAGTAACAATTATATACCTCATTCCCATGTCCTGATGGAATGGTTTGAGGTTCTTTATGTTTCTGAAGCTAGCGGATGCCCTTGGGCTACACTAGCATGTGACAGGACATATGGAGATGCTACTAGTGCCTGCTTGAGGAAATCAATGATCAACGGGAAGACAAGTGATACAAGTGAACACTGTTTAATAAGAAAACCTTGACACCAAGTGAGCCCAATAGATATCTAGCTCTAAAGTTTAATTCTTGCTGACACAGGAGCAGTTTGAAAGCTATGTGATGTCTTCTTAGGTCTACCTTAGTGGAGGCAAATTACAAAAAACAGACATATGTCACTATATATATATATTTTTTTTATATATTTATATATATCTTCACATATATCTTCAGTTGCGATTTGGAGATAACCGCTGGACTAGAGCCATTACCAACTGGATGTCAAAAGATCACGTGGCCGCCCACCTACAAGATGGTCAGACTTCCTTATCAAGACCCTGAAGGAACGGTTTGAGGCCCTTCATATTCCTGACTCAACTAGATGCCATTGGGCTACATTGGCACGTGATAGGGTCCAATGGAAATGTTACTGGCGCCTGCTCGAGCAAATCGATGAATAACGGGATTCAAGTGATCAAGCGATCAAGTGATCAAGTGATATCTTCAGTCATTCTCAACATCCAGACTCCATAGTTCCTCAGAGCTCCATCCAAGAGAAAACCTGATCTTCCCCCTTTAAGTTTCATCAGTAAATGCTCGGGTTGAGAGCCTTCTACTGAGACTATTCCTCCTACACAGTAAAGCCTGGCAAGCTACCGTGTTTTATTTACTTTTTATGCCAAAGACTAGTAACTATCATGGACCTCAGTTCCATAACCTGAAGAATGGCTTTGGGCTCCTCCTGTCCCTGTAGCAAGTAGATGTCCTTGTGTTGCACTTCCTTGTGACAGGACTAATGGAGATGTTACTAGTGCCCACTCGAGCAAATCAATAAACAATGGGAAGACAGTGATACAGTGATATCTTTAGTCATGAATAGAGTCACCTCAAGTGGTCAAATGATGTTTTCACTTTAAAACACTGCTTCAATTTAATGACTTGTTTCCTAAAGAAAATGTTTGGACGATATGAAAGAGAGAGTGAGAGAGAAGAGAGAGAGAGGTAATTATTGATGTTTCGGAATATGGCTGGATTTTATACTCTTAAAATAAACTGGGGTCCAGAGAGATAATATAGCACAGCAGGTAGGGAGCTTACCTTACATGTGACCTACCCAAGTTTGGTCCTCAATATCCCATATGGTCTTCTAGGCATAGCCAGGAGTAATTACTAAGTGCAGAGCAAATAGTAACTCTTAAGCATTATCAGCTATGACCCCCAAACAAAAATAAACAAATAAACTGTACAAAAAATTATTCAAGAGGTATTTGTTCCTCCATGAGATAATATCATCAAATAGGAGTTGGCTGAACTATAAGAAAGTTGGGTGCACAACTGGGAATTCTATGAGGGTGGACCAATCCAGACAGGCATGTAGAAGAACTCTTGAAATATACAATCCCTTGGTGGAGTATTGGAGGCATATTGCAGTTATGCAAAAAAGGAAAGTGGGAAAAACAAGTCCCATTTCCTAAATAGCTGAATTAATGGAGGCGTTCTGACCTATCAAAAAAAAAATACATGTCCCAGTGTAAGTCAAGAATTTTGGGAAACTTAAATGAGAGCAACTTAGACTGTGAAGCCGCACTGACTTTAATTTATAACATAAATCACTAGAAAAATGGTAAATTACAGTAGACTTCCTCAATTATGTTTATGGCTTTCTTTGTTGTTGTTTTTTTAGCTGATTGACTGAAAACTCTTTAGAGCCATTTAACAAACCATTACCTACATTAAGGTTAGGAGAAAAACCAGAGAATGGTACTTTGATCCACTAATAACCTCTTACCTTATTAAAGTAGAAATTTAAGAAAATCTAATTACTTTTGTGTCAGATTTCTAACTTTAATGTTTTGCTCTTTGCCCCAGGTAAAGTGTGCCCTGACACTGATACAAGACTTTTTTTAGTTCTATCAGTACAGATTCAGGTTTTGTTGCTTTATCAGAAAAAATAAAAGGGAAGAGATAAAATTAGTTTTTCCTTTAAGGTAAATGGATAGATGTTTATTTTTGCCTCTTATAACATTCTGAAACTAGTAAGAGGTTGTTCCTCCTTGAGGTCATCTAACAGGTTTGCTATGGAAAAGCTAAGAGCCAAGTTTTTAACTTGGTTGTCATTCTGCTTTCTGGTGGTGGTGGTGCTAGTGATTTTACTCTTGTTAACAATTCAAAATAATTTAACATTGATCCATATTCCAGAGAACTAGAGAGGAGAAAAGAAGTAAATGAAAATCTGTTTTTTTAAGTATCCTTGGAATTACATTCTTCATTTTGCTTCATATATGTGGGGTCAGCATTTACTCACATGAGCACATCTCATTATAAAAGGCAGTGGGTATGGTTTGAGTTTCAGGTAGCTAAAAACCATTTGAGTATCTAGAGTCTCTCTTTAGCTTTGGTTTACGGTGATTTGATTATTATATACCTATGCACATTCTTTCTTTATACTAATCCGATTTAGGATTTGACATGTTTCTTAAGTCTGAAAATGCATGTCATTTGCCAAATCACAGAATTTTTCACTTATAATTTTTTAAATAGTTTTTAGATCATTCCTTATTTTCTGAGTCTCCAATTACATGTATATTTGACCTTCTGTTATTATAGTTCCTGCTCCCAAGACAGTGCTTAATTTTTTATCTTTTATTCTTTCATTCTTCAGACTAAAAAAATTTTTTGTTGACACATCAACAAGTTCATTGATTCTCCTTAATTGTCTCCATTCCCCTGTTAAGTCCAATAGTTGCATTTAATATTTTACATATCATTGTTTTGCGTTCTAAACTTTCTATTTCATTTGTTCATAAACTTTTATATCCCTACTGAGTACTCTATATTTTTTATAACTACAAGCATGTTGTCATTCCCAGCAGTACACATAATTATAATTATCTTTTCCAAATTCTGGTTATCATAGACTTGGTTTTGACAATCTTTTATCTTTAAAGGAGTAAGTTTCCCTGGTTATTTGTGTGTCAAATAACTTTAAAGTATACTTTTGAGTATTGTAAATATTTACTTGTGAAGTCTTTGGATTTTATTAAAAACACTTCAGAGATATCCCTGCCTCTGTTTTAGGAGGCAGTTGCATTGGCAGAATCCAAATTACAGGTTCTCTCTTTTTAGCTGCAGGTAAATTTTCAATTTAGTTCTTTAATTTTTATCTTTTATCTATTCTGCTCATGTGCAATTCAGGGTAAAGCCACTATCTTGGCAGAGATTATGCAAGGAAAATTCTTCTCTTTTTCTCTTTTACTTTCCGAACAATGACTATTTTTCAGTTACTGCATTTGCCTCAAATTCTCTCCTCAGTTTCTTTTTTCAACTCCTATAGCTATTCTAATGGAGTTTTAATGACCTCCATTGAATAGCAATTACAATACACTTTTAATTTAAATGCCACAAAAAGTAGGAAAATCAACCTGTCATTCTTTCAATGTTGTGTCATTTTTTTTCTCCAAAGTATATCTGGATAGCTCAATCTCCAGTATCTTTGATGTATTGTGAATTTTGTCCATATTTCATAATTGTTCTTCATCAGAGGATAGTAGAATCTTACTCTATTTACCTGAAATAGAGATAAATCTATAGTTTGGACTGAAAGAAAAGGGAATATACTGAGTGTAATGAGCAGGCCCTACCCACTTTTGTCTCTATGCTTTTGTGCCTCCTATTCAGCACTTATATTTTTTTGTCAAATTCAATTTTCTAAGGATATTTAATGATCAATGAGTAATCTATGCTGAATATTTAAAAACCAGTATATATTCTTCATTTCCTATGATACAAATCATTTTTGTAAAAAATTTAAGCATATGACTTTCCAATGCCAGTACAATAGCTAAGGAAATTCAGCTTCTATGGACAGAATTACTAGTTTAGGTAGAATGCTTATCTTAGAAAATAACACAGAGCCTAACCTTTTCTACTGTGGTCAACACTAAGCAAAATCAGAGATTAAAAACCAAAGATTTTGATATTGTTCACATTAAAATGATACAAAGAGGATAACAACAAATATTAATTGTTTCATTTAATTTTCATTTAAATTAAGTTCCATTTAAAGTTGTTATTAATAGTAATAACAATCCTAGTCAGTGATTTTAATGCCAAGATAGGATGGAGAAGATCAGCTGAAGAAATCTGCATCGGGACCCATGGCCTAGAATGGAACCAACAGGGTGAAAGACTATCTGAGTTCATCATGTCAACCAAGACCATTCATGAGAACTCACAGTTCCAGAAGGCTGAATCAAAATGTTGGACATGGGAATCTCCTGGTGGACAGTTCCACAATGAAATTGTCCACATCATATTCGATTGACAGGTTTTATTTAACTGATGTCACTGTCGTCCCAAAATTCCAAACAGGATTGGACCACCTTATCTTTCATGCAAAAGTCTACTTCATGCAATGGGGAGAAAATGCTGCAAAGTTTAAGAGAACTCCTAAATTGACCACCAACTGGAAACTCTTTAGCACCATTATGCAATATGGGAAGATGCCATCATTGACAACATGGATGAAGAATACAAACCAACTGGTTCAGCACCTCCATGATTGTGTGAAGAACACGAGAGAGAGAAAGACACAAAAGGACCTTTGTCTTCAAAAACTCTCAAGCTCATTCGCCAATGTTCAAACTCATAAAGCGGTGCAGAGAAGCAATAAAGGAAGACCTCAAAGAGAGAAGAGCAGAAATACTGGCCATGCAGCAGAAGTCAGGAAAAGCATTTGCAATGCCTGCCTGTCCTTTGCAAACTGTAACACCAAGATGAATGTCCTCCGACGTCTTAATGGATCTTTCACATCTTCCAGAAAGGCACTGGAGAAGATTATCAATGACTTCTACTCGTATCTCTTTGATAGCCACATCCACTGCACATATACCAAATTACACAGGATGGATATGTCATTCCCAATGTTCTCCCTTCTTAAATCCGTCATGCCATTTCCTTGGTAAGAAGTGAACAGCACCCGGCCCAGACAATGTCAGATCCAAACACCTGAAGAATCTGCAGTCAGTACTCATCAATGCACTGGCTTGGCCTTCATATGCTACCTGTCTGAATGCAAGGTGCCCTCCCAATGGAAAACCAGCAGGACAGTTCTACTGTTCAAGAAGGGAGACATTCACAACATTGGCAACTATCACCCCATCTGTCTGATGTCCGTCATCTACAAGCTGTTCACTCGAGTCATCCTGAACAGGATTGGCGTAACATTAGATGAAGGACAACCATTAAAGCAAGCTGGGTTCTGAAAAGGATTCGGGACAATCTACCATGTACACCACGGTAACCACGCTCAATGAGGTTTGTAGGGAGTATAAGATGCAGCTCTGCCTCACATAAAGAAAGCCTTTGATTCTATTGAGACCGAAGCAGTCATTGAAGCCATAGCCAAACAAGTTGTTCAAACCCAATACATCAAGATCCTTTGGGAGCTGTATTATGTATTCATCACCAGGATTTCACCATTCTACAAGGAAGTGATCACTGATGTCAAAAGAGGGGTACTTCAGGATTATACCATTTCACTGAAACTCTTCAGTGCCACCCTCGAGAACATAATGTGACAATTAGAATGGGAAGGAATGGGAGTGGCGATAGGCGGTCGGCAACTACACCACCTCCACTTTGCTGATGACATCGTTCTAATAACACCAAAGATTAGCCAAGCAGCACAGATGCTGGCTGACTTCTACTGAGAATGTGGAAAGATAGGTCTACAGCTGAATCTCAACAAAACAATGTTCAAGAAAAATGAACTAGTTCCAGAGGCCCGTTCACTCTCCAAGGAACAAACATCTCTGAATGCAGCAGTTATGTATACCTAGGTTGAGAACTCCACATGATGAACGGCCTAAAACCCAAGCTGCACAGGAGGAAGAGAGCAGCATGGAATGCCTTCAAAAGCATCGAAGAAATAGCAAAAGGACAAAGACTCTCCTGTTCCGGGGCACATCTCTTTGGGTTTTATTTTTATCTTTCTTTGGGGGGGCACATCTCTTTGACTCCACCATTTTGTCTGCAGTAACATATACCTCAGAGACCTGGGACCTACAAAAGCAGGATGAGAATGCTATCCAGGTCTCCCAAAGAGGGAATCGAAAGAGCTATGCTTGAAAAGGCTCGCCATCATCTGGCCATGTCCTATACAGATCCTAGGGCTTGCTCACTATGCGGGTGGCCACACCTGCTGGACTTGGTGCAAGGATTGGAGGCCTCCACTCATTCCCTAGACTCCGGGTCAGTGGGTGTGACCCAGATCTCCAGCCACCACAGCCAACCACCGGAAGACAGACACTCCAGATCCACACTTGCGCAGCTTGGCCTCATGGTGAGTGGCCCTATGGAGTTCCTGGGGGAAAAGCAAAAGGCTCGGCCAGTGTCTGGCTGTGTCCTACATAGCTCCTAGGGCCTGCTCATCATGCAGGCGGCCACGCCTCCCTGGACTCTGAGCAAGTATTGGGGGGTCTCCACCCATTCCCCAGACTCCGGGTCAGAGGATGTGACCCTGAGCTCCAGCCACCACAGCCGACCGCTGGAAGGCTGACACTCCAGATCCACGGCTGCGCAGGCAGCCGCTCGTTAATCTTAGACTCAACGTATTTCAGCACCAGGTCTTTTCAGGATTTTTCTCCATTTGTACACATCAATGATCATTCTATTTGCAACAAACTGGAGATGTTATGGGGAATGAGGAATTATGATGTCATACTAGAACTCATGACTCACGATTAAATATTCAGATAGAGACATCATACATTATTAGTATCTGTAGGACAAGCCACAAAATGTAATAGCAGAGAGAGAGAGAGAGAGAGAATGCAGGGACATTGACAAAGAGATAGAAGAAAAAATGTGCCTGCAATAGGGGCAGGCAGGGTTTGGGAGTGGGTGGTGGGAATTGGCACTGGTGGAGGGATGGGTTCTGGAACACTGTATTGTAGAGACCCGATTATGAACATCCTCGTAATTCAATATCTCACCTGGCATAATAAAAATTTAAAAAAAAATGAAAGAGAGAGACAAAAGAGACAGAGAGAGAAAGAGAGAGACAGAGAGAGAGAGAGAGAAAGAGAGACAGAGAGAAGAGAGAAAGGAGAAAGGAAAAGAAAAAATGCCTGATATAGAGCTGGAGGGGAGGGTATGTGGGGACATTGGTGGTGGGAATGTGGCACTGGTGAAGGGACGGGTACTGGGAAAATGTATGACTGAGACCCAATTATGAACATCTTTGTAATTTTATATCTCATGGTGGCATAAAAAATTTTTAAAAAAAAAAAGAGCTATGCTTGGAATATCATGCCTTACTCACATGAGAGAAGGAATCCGGAGTTCCAACCTCTGTCGATGATCCAGAATCACTGTCTGGACAGGGACACTGTCTCTTTTGCCAAGGTGTTGAAAGTCATATGGACATGTAAAGCGACTTGGAGATGACTGCTGGACTAAAGCAATTACCAACTGGATTTCACGGGACATCAAAAGGTCATGTGGCCGCCCACCTAAAATGGTCAGACTTCTTCGTCAAGACACTGAAAGAACGGTTTGACTGAGACCCAATTATGAATATTTTTGTAATTATATAGCTCACGGTGGTATAATAAAAATTTTTTTAAAAAAGAGCTATACTTGGAATACCATGCCTTACTCACATGAGAAAAGGAATCCGGAGTTCCGACCTCCATCGATGATCCAGAGTCACTGTCTGGACAAGGACACTGTCTTGTTTGCCAAGTTGTTGAAAAATCATATGGGCTGGACATGTAAAGCAATTTGGAGATGACTGCTGGACTAGAGTCATTACCAACTGGATTATACGGGACATCAAAAGGTCATGTGGCCGCCCACCTAAAATGGTCAGACTTCTTCGTCAAGACACTGAATGAACGGTTTGAGGCTCTTTGTATTCCTGAAGCAAGCAGCTGCTATTGGGCTACACTGGCACGTGATAGGGTTAAATGGAAATGTTACTGGTGGCCGCTCAAGCAAATCGATGAATAAGGTATGTCAACTAATCCAGTGATCATGTGTTCAAGTGATTAATAGTAATACATCAAACAAATCAATCAGACAACACTGGTTCCCTATTTTGTTTGAGCACTATGTTATGTGGAAGAATTTGCGATATGATAAAAAAATTACATTCTCCCTTGAAATGTTGACAAACTGGTTCTGATTTTAAGTCACAACCACAAAGAGAAATATGAGAGTGCAATCTAATACTTATACATGTATCAGTATTACATGTACCTTGAGACTTTGAAAACTAGTCTCTGTCTCTGTCTCTCTTTCTGTTTCTCTGTCTCTCTCTCTCCCCACCTTTCTCCCCTATTATTGCCAGAACTTCAGGTAAAGTATAAAACTCATTTTATGTAGCTAAAAATACGAGATTGTACAATTAAAATAAGAATAAGTACTGCTGGAGTGCTAGTACAGTGAGTAAAGCTCTTGTCATACTGTCTTTCACACAGGCAATCTGGGATCAATTCCTGGAGCTCTCATAGTCCGGCATCCTCACTCCTGTTTCCTAAGTACAGAGCTAGGAACAAGCCCTGAGCACTACTGATAGATGAATAAATAAATAAATAAAATTAAATAAATTTCTTCAAGGCAAATATTTCTATTCCTATGCATTTAAAAGTATATATCTTTCTCAGTGAAGACATTCCAAATTATGGAGTATTGAAGCAAAATATATTTATTGCAAATAGGATATAAGCAACTACACATGAGATTAAAATATGACAGATATTTTTAGACCAAAACCTCTTTTTCCAATTCTATTAGAGGACTGATATCTAAATTTTGGTATAATTATCTTTTGCCAGACTTACAATGTATCTTGAAAGTATCAAGCTGAATTAGGTCTCAGATAATAGTTTATAAATCTGTGCAGTTACTATTGCTATTAATTTTCTATAAAATACCCAAATTTATAAGTAAAAAAATTATCATTTGATCACTTGACATCCATTATTCATCGACTTGCTCCAGCAGGGGCCAGTAACATGTTCCTTTCACATGCCAGTGTAGCACAATGGCATCTGTTTGCTCCAGGAATACGAAGAGCCTAAAAACATTCGTTTAGTGTCTTGATGAAGAAGTCTGACCATCTTGTAGGTGGGCAGCCACGTGATCTTTTGACATCCCTTGGGATCCAGACATTAATGGCTCTAATCCAGTAGTAGTCTCCAAATCGTATTACATGTCCAGCCCATCTAATTTTCTTTTTTTTTTTTTTGAGGGGTCACACCCTGAAATGCTCAGGGGTTACTCAGGAATTACTCCTGGCGGTGCTTGGGAGACCATATGGGATGATGGGGATCAAACTTGGTTGACCCGTGCAAGGCAAATGCCTACCCGCTGTACTATTTATCTGGCCCCAGCCCATCTCATTTACGACACCTAGGTAAACGAGACAGCATCCCTGACTCTCTATAGTTGACAGAGGTTGGAACTCCTGATGCCTTCTCTCACTTGACTGAGGCGTGATATTACAAGCATACTCTTTTGATTCCTCTTTAGGATACCAGAATAGCGTTCTCATCCTGCTTTTGTAGGGTCTAGGTCTCTGAGGCGTATGCAGAGAATGGTGGAGTTGAAGAGATGTACCTAGAGACAGAAGTTGTTTGTCCTTTTAGCTATTTCTTCCATGCCCTTGAAGGCATTCCATGCTGCTCTCTTCCTCCTGCACAGCTCAGGTTTTAGGTCATTCATCTTATTGAGTTCTCGACCTAGGTATATATATATATATAAAACTGCTGCATTCAGAGATGTTTGTTCCGTTGAGAGTGAATGGAGCATCTGGAACTAGTTTATTTTGTTTTGTTGAGATTCAGCTGTACACCTAACTTTCCCCATTCTCAGTCGAAGTCAGCCAGCATTTGTGCCACTTGCCTAATGTTTGGTATTTGATGTTGTTAGAACAATGCCATCAGCAAAGCAGAGGTGGTGTAGTTGCTGACCGTCTATCTTCACTCCCATTCTTCAGATTCTAATTGTCGCATTACCCTGCCGAACCCCTCATATTTGCTGTATAATTAATAACACTTTATTAGTATTTTTAATTTTTTAATATTTTATTATACTGCAGTGAGATATAGAATTACAAAGATGTTCATATTTGGGTTTCGGTCATACAGTGTTCCAGCACCCATCCCTCTACCAGTGGCATTTTCCACCACCAATGTCCCCTGATTCCCTCCCACTCCCCTACCCTGCCTCTATGGCAGGTTCTTTATCTATTTCTCTCTTTCTCTCTTCCTTCTCTTACACATTGTGGATTACAATACATACACTTATAGGTCATGTGTATCTTTTTGCCTGTATTTAATGCTCGGATCTAGGTTGGGGTATTATCACTTTCAACAATTATTAGCACACTGTTTCCTTCTCTGTCTTACCTAACCTCAGATTACCACACATTTGTTTTAATTTCCACCCTTTTGTTTCGGCATCAATGATCACTTCCTGTAGAATGGTGGGATTCTAGTGGTGAATCCGTAATATAGCTCATGAATTTTTTATACATATATAAAAGTATATGTATAAGTGAGACTATTATCATTTTAAATCTTAAAACATAACCATTTCAAAATGAAATAAGATTGACTATAGTAAAAGAGTAAATGTGTGGCTACCAGATCTTTAGTTTAGAGGATAGAGAATCTGAATAGTATTGGTCAAAATGTTGATACATATAATTATACATTAAATATTAGTGACATATCTGCAGCAATGTGATTCTATTTAACACTGTTGTAGAGCATATTTGAAGAATGGGCATTTAGTAGTAGATCTAAAATATTCTCATGAAAAGGAATGACAATATTTTTTACCTTATATTATAAGGTATGGTTATTAGCAAACGACTTTAGTAAGCATTTTACTACACAACCACAATTGACATTTACACTTTAAACTAAATATCTCAGATCACTTGATCACTTGAATCCCGTTATTCATCGATTTGCTCCAGTGGGCACCAGTAACATTTCCATTGGACCCTATCACGTGCCAATGTAGCCCAATGGCATCGGGTTGATTCAGGAATATGAAGAGCCTCAAACTGTTCCCTCAGGGTCTTGACAAGGAAGTCTAACCATCTTGTAGGTGGGTGGCCACGTGATCTTTTCACATCCCGTGGGATCCAGTCAGTAATTGCTCTAGTCCAGCAGTCATCTCCAAATCGCATTACATGTCGAGCCCATCTGATTTTCGATGCCTTGGAAAACGAGACAGCATTCCTGAATCTGAAATAGTGACGGAGGTCAGAACTCGGATTCCTTCTCTCACTTGAGTGAGTTGTGATATTCTAAGCATAGCTCTTTTGATTCCTCTCTGGGAGACCTGAATAGCATTCTCATCCTGCTTTTGTTGGGCCCAGGTCTCTGAGGCATATGTTAATGCAGGGAGAAAGGTGGAGTCGAAGAGATGTGCCCGGAGCCCTAGGTTCTTTGTTCTTTTAGCTATTTCTTCGATGCCTTTGAGGGCATTCCATGCCGCTCTCTTCCTCCTGCGCGGCTCAGGTTTTAGGTCGTTCATCATGTTGACTTCTCGACCTAGGTACACATAACTGCTGCATTCAGAAATGTCTGTTCCATTGGGAGTGAATGGGACCTCGGGAACAGTTCATTTTTCATAAACATAGTTTTCTGTAGATTCAGCTGTAGACCTATCCTTCCACATTCTCGGTCAAAGTCAGCCAGCATTTGTGCCGCTTGGCTAATGTTTGGTGTCATTATAATGATGTCATCAGCAAAGTGGAGGTGGTGTAGTTGCCAACCATCTATCTTCACTCCCATTCCTTCCCATTCTAATTGTCGCATGATGTTCTCGGGGTGATGCTGACGAGTTTGGGAGAAATGATATCACCCTGTCGAACCCTCTTTTGACATCAATGATCACTTCCTTGTAGAATGGTGAGATCCTGGTGGTGAATCCGTAATACAGCTCACGAAGGATCTTGATGTATTGGGTTTGAATACCCTGTTTGGCTAGGGCTTTGATGACCGCTTAAGTCTCCACAGAATCAAAGGCTTTCTTTAAATCAATGAACATGAGACAGAACGGCATCTTGCACTCCCTGCAAACCTCAATGAGCTTGGTTACTGTGTGGATAGGTTTGATTGTGCTGAATCAATTCCAGAAGCCAGCTTGCTCACATTGTTGTCCTTCATCTAGTGTTCTGCCAATCCTGTTCAGGATGACTCGTGTAAACAGCTTGTAGATGACAGACAACAGGCAGATGGGGCAATAGTTGCCGATGTAGTGAATGTCTCCCTTCTTGAACAGTAGAACTGTCCTGCTGGCTTTCCATTGGGAGGGTACCTTGCATTCGGACAGGTAGCATGTGAAGAGCAGAGCTAGTGTATTGTGAGTACTGACGGCAAATTCTTCAGGTGTTCAGGTCTGACTTTGTCTGCGCCTGGTGCTGTTCCCTTCTTTACCGATGAAATGGCATGTCGGATTTCAGAAGGGAGAACTTTGGGAATGACATATCCATCCTGTGGAATTTGGTATGTGGGCAGGTGGAAGTGGCTATCAAAGAGATCTGAGTAAAAGTCATGGATAATCTTTTCCATTGCCTTTCTGGGAGATGTGATAGATCCATCAGGGCATAGGAGGGCAGTCATCTTGGTCTTTTAGTTGGCAAAGGACAGGCGGGTGGTGCAAATGCTTTTCCTGGCTTCTGCTGCATCTTGCAGCATTTCTGCTCTTCTGTCTTTGAGGTCTTCTTTTATTGCTTCTCTGTACTGCTTTGCATGTTTGGACGTTAGCATTTGGTCGCCTGAGGCTCGCGCCTTGCCACGTTGGCGAATGAGCTCAAGAGTTTCTGAAGACAGATATCCTTTTGTGTCTTTTTATCTGCATTCTTCGCACAATCATGGAGGTGCTGAACCAGTCGGTTGTATTTTTTCATCGATGTTATCAATGATGGTATCTTCCCATGTTGCTGCAATGGAGCCAAAGAGTTCCCAGTTGGTGGTCGTTCTGGGAGTTCTCTTCTTAAACTTTGCAGCCTTTTCTCCCTGTTGCGTGAAGTAGAATTTTTCAAGAAGGAGACGGTGGTCCGATCCTGTTTGGAATTTGGGGATGACAGCAACATCGGTCAGACAAAACCGTCAATTGAAGATGATGTGGTCAATTTCATTGTGGAACTGTCCACTAGGAGATTCACATGTCAAACATTTCGCTTCAGCCTTCTGGAACTGTGAGTTCCCATGAATGGTCTTGGTGAACATGATGAACTCAGATAGTCTCTCACCCTGTTTGTTCCATTCTAGGCCATGGGTCCTGATGTAGAATTATTCAGCCTATCTTCTTGGTCCTATCTTGGCATTAAAATCACCGACTATGATCTTGTAGAAGGTGTGATCTTTTTATAGAACTCCTCCAGTTCCATGTAGAATTTCTCAATTTTATCTTCCTTATATGTGGATGTTGGTGTGTAGACAAAGAAGATAGAAATTACTGGGAGTGGGCCACATCTCTTCAAGTGTAATCATCCTATCCAGTTTGTTAGGCATTCAAATGAATCAATGTTGACGGCCATGTTCGTGCTGACAAGGACACCAACGCCACCGACGCCTCTTGCATTGCATGTTCCAAGGAACAATTCTTCTCTGTTGTCAAATACAGCATGATGCCACTGATTCCTCTTCATCTCAGTCAGACCAATGATATCATACTTGATCTTTTGTGCTTTCACCATCAGATCCTTGATATATTCTTCCAATGCCAGCGCATGCATTGAAAATACAGAGTCATTTTAGTCCTTTTTCGTTTTGGCAGCCTAGGTTGGCTGTGAAATTTTATCAGGCACTGCTTTTTCACCTTTCTTACTGCTGCCGTATTTAGGGTTCTTTCGGGGGCAGGAAAATAAACATTTTGTTACTGGTTTTGGCATATCGAACATGCATCAGACAGCTTGCCAGGCTCTGCTGTGTGGGCGCTATACTCCCATTACCTTGTGGGGCTCTCTCAGAGGGGTTGGTAGAATATTTATGGTAATTTGGAGGTAAATTGCGTGGCAAAGCAGGTTTCCGCTCTGCTAGGTGTATCTGCGTCTGTGGCTCAAGCATTCCTGGGCTTGAAATACTCTCCTCTTAAGGGCGGCTCTCTGAAGGGTTGGTCCTTGTAGGCTGGGTTTCTGACAAGATGGGCTGGAAATTGGCTTAATCTCTAGGGTGGAGATCTTACGAGCTGCAGGGTGTGGATGGTGAAGATCGCAGAGAGGTATGTCTTGCCACTTCACGCTGAAACACAGAGAACTCTGGGAACAGATCTGGGAGCGATAGGGGGAAGTCAGGAAAGGAGTAACTGGATTTCCTCCTGGTATTGAGAATCTTGCCCGTCCAGGGTCTCTTATTCAGTAGCTCCTGCTTATACCCAACCGGAGTCCGGTGCCTCAGAGGCTGCTTCAGCCTCACAAAGGACCTGAGGGGACTGGCGGCCAGGTGCGAGGAACTTCAAGGAACAGCCCACCAGGATAAAAAAAAAAAAATAAGTCCACCAGGATAAAAAAAAAAAGCCGCTGGGTCCAGAGAGATAGCCCAGCCGGGTAGGGCGTTGCCTTGCACGCTGTAGGCCTGTGCTGGCGGGTTCAATCCCTGGCACCCCTTTTGGTCCCCGAGCACTGCCAGGAGTAATTCTTGAGTGCAGAGTCAGGAGTAACCCCTGAGTATTGCCAGGTGTGACCCAAAAAAGCAAAAAATAAAAATATCTCAGATAAACTTGGTAAAATAAAATGAGATTTTTTAATTAAAAGATACCTAAAACATCTTTAAAAATATTTTTAAACTATTCTACATGTGAAATGTGTTATCTAATCAAAATTTTCAGATAACTCCTCAACTTTTTAATATCAATGCCCACTCATCCAAAGTCAGATATAAATTAGGACTATGGCTGAATCTGGGGTGAGAGAGAGGAAACCTGGTAACACTGGTGGAAGGAGTTAACACTGGTGTTGAGATCAGTGATGGAACATTATATGGCAAAAACATAACTCTGAATAACTATTAATAAAATAAAATTTGGAAAGAAAACAGAAAAAAAGTGATTAAGAACCAATATATTAGGACCTCTTTTGCCTAAAATAAACTGTATTTTAAGACAAATTCCTTAAGAATTTTGTGCCTTTTCTTCTGTGAGTAGGTCTAATAGAACTATTTTACTAGCTTGTGTAGGAAATATATTACTTAATAAATATAAATAAATTATAATATATAAGATATATTGAGATCTATTTAAATGTCTATAACTATTAATTATAGTAATTGATATCAGAACTTGATGCTTGAGTTACTTTTGCTTTAATATTTGAAATGCTATTTCAAAAATCTTATATTCATATCTACAATTACTGCATGATTGTCTATGTGTTTATATATGTACATATACTTATGTAGTGTTTAAAGCAAATGACAAGTCATTTATCTTCACAAAGCATCAGTTTTAAATCATTTTATTCTATTTTTTGGTGTTTGACCCATACACTGCAGTGCACAGGACTTACTCCTTATTCTATACTCAAGATTGACTTTTGGAAGTACTAGGGGTACCATATGTGATGCCAGAGTCAGCCACACCCAAGTCCAGCATTTGACCCATATACCATCAATCTGCTTCCAGAAAGCATCACCTTTATATGTTTATCTATTACTATTAGCTGTTTATCCTGTGTAAAACTGTTTACATCACACTAAGCATATCAGA
This sequence comes from Cryptotis parvus, assembly GCA_021461705.1. Taxonomy (NCBI): domain Eukaryota; kingdom Metazoa; phylum Chordata; class Mammalia; order Eulipotyphla; family Soricidae; genus Cryptotis; species Cryptotis parvus. The sequence goes on from JAJIBD010023528.1 coordinate 180,944, forward strand.
TTCTTCATGAACAAGATACTAAATCTAACTTACTAGCAGTTAGGCTTTGTTGGTTTGCCATAGTATAATACAGTGCCAGAAATGTCCTTTATTAAATAATGGTAGATGAAGTAAAGAATAATAAGATTATATCTACATGAATAGGAGACACTGAATAAGCTGTTCTCTTGAGAATACTTGTAAATCTAGGATTTATGACTGCTTATTAGACATGTCTAATGAATGGAAATTAAATTTGACTATTTCATTTCAAATAATGATGATTTTCAGAATATAATGTGTTAGCCTTTATCGACAAATTATCAGCTAATGATGAATATTGCACTTTTTACCCTGTTATTGAGAGCAGTCTGTAATGGCATACAATCTATTTTTCTAGTCCACTCAGTTTCAAAGCAATACACTAAATATCAAGGTGTATTTTCTTACCAAGAAGCAGAGTATTTTCTAATAAGCAATATTTTCTTTTTTTAGTGAAATAAAAAAAAACTCACTTCTGGTTAGGAGAGAGGAGAAAGCCTATAAAGTAAAAAGAAGCTGTAAGGGACTCTAGATTGAGTTTGTTTGAACAAAAATTTAATATTATTTTATGAAACATTTTCAGTGTATAACATACTGGGTCCTGACTAACAATACTCATCCTTCCACCCTTTCAGAAAGGAATAACATATGTCCAGATCAGATAAGAGCTCTACAGGTGTCAGTCCCAATAATGTGTTTGGTGTGACATGTTTATATGGTTTTACACACACGTTTCTAATCAGAAAGCAAACAAAAAGCAAGATAATATCTCTCCTGTATTGAGAAGTGTATCATTAATTATTTTCAGTAATTCAGTGCTAGGTGTTGCAGGTGTGGCTGTGATGCCCAGCTGTGTGGGCAGGTGGCAGACAAGAGACAGGCTTGTCTACACCCCCGGTCTCTGCCCCAGGAGCCCTGGGTGGTTAATGGTCTGACACAGAAAAAGACTGGGCCCCCTGGGATGAACCCAGAGCCACAGCAGAGCCTGGCAAGCTACCAGTGTTGTATTTGATATGCCCAAAACAGTAACAATAATGGATCTCATTCCCAATGAATGGAGACATTACTGGTGACTGCTCAAGCAAATCGATGAACAACAGGAACACAAGTGACAAGTGACAATTCAGTGCTAATCTAAATGATTTTAGGACCTGAGAGAAATCTGAGATTTGGCCAGATATCTACTCCTTATACAATGATATGTTTTAAATACTGGAGGTTTACATATAGCCAACATATTAGGAGATATTGAAATAATTAAAGAGTTGATGGGGTCATTAATTCCACAGATCAGTTTCAGGGATAAAGTGACATAACTTTTCTTGTGTACATAAACAATAATTTGTTTATATATTGTATCATAGATTATTTTGATTGTAGACACGATTTCCTAAAATTTAAAGTAGATATAAGTATCATCCTTTCCTGTGCCCTTCATAATATTGGAAAAATTAATTTTTAAAATGTTTTTCGGTGAAGCAAAGCAATTTTATTTTAAACCATTAGAGAAATGATGGCTAGAGATTTAAAAAAAAGCAGGTAGGACAATCACATTGCATGTGGCTGACCAGGGTTGAAACCTGACGTCCTATAAGGTACCCCTAGACAACCAGGAGTGATCCTTTAGCACAGAGCCATGAGTAATCCCTGAGTGTCATCCTCTGTGACCCAAAAGGCAAAAATCAAAAGAAAAAAAGAGAAACCAGAGGGAAAACAAAGAGACAGATGCTTATTCAGAGAAAAAAAAGGTTTCTTCGGAGAAGGTTAGATACAATTTGTCTAAAATTGTCTTGTCCTATCACTTGTATTACTTGTCTTCCTGTTGTTTATTGATTTGCTCCAGCTGGTGCCAGTAGTGTCTCTATTCATTGGGAATGAGGTGCGTTATTATTACTGTTTTTGACAAATCGAATATGCCATGGGTAGCATGTCAGGCTCTGCTGTGGTTCTTGGTTCATCTCTGGGAGCCCCATCTTTTCATGTCAGACTATAAACCATTCCAGGGCATACGGGGCAGAGCCCTGTGTGTAGACAAACTTGTCTCCTGTCTGTCACCTGCCAACACAACCAGGCACCACAGCCACACCTGCAACACCTCAAGGGGTAGGTGACAGGTCTTGACCTATAGTTCTTTGATTATAGAAAAGTTAATCTGGGTGGTGCCACAGGGTCCCCGGGCCTCTTAATTATTCTTTCTTATTCTAATATTGAACTTTAGATCCTCCTCTAATATCCTTTTTTTTGAAGCAAAAACTAACTTTACTATGGAGGTTTTATGATGGGAACAGAGGAGGGAAAGTGAGAGAGAGAGTACATATCTCAAGAGGGGAGATGCAGGCAACACATGTGCTCTGGCACCACATGTGCTTGGTCATGTGGGCTCAAGCAGCACATGGGCTTCGGCAGCATATGCACCTAATTTCTCCTTTTTTGAGTGGTATTCTCTTATTTGGTTGTTGCCTCAGGTTTCTCCAGTCAAAATATATCAGGATTTGCATCTCAAAAGGATGTGAACTTCATGCCTTTCAGCTACTTCCAGACTGGACAATTTCTTCTTAAATTTTATTTCCCAAAATCTGACCTAGAAGGACCCCTTTTTCTAACGGCATGCAAATTCCCTCCATAGAGATTTCATCACCTTAAATATTTTAGGATAAATGAATGAAGTTCCAACTTCAATAATTTCCTAATGCTGACAAAAGTGAATAGACCTTGCCTACATAAGGTGTGTAAAATCTCAACTGCAGCAATAGTTCAGTGGGTAGGACAATTGTCTTGGAGGTGGAAGACCTGAGTTCAAACCCCTGCAACACATATGATTGCTCGGTCCAGCCAGTAGAGAGGCCTGATCACAAAGCCAGGAGTAAGCCCTGGCCACCAGCAGATGTGGTCCAAAACAAACACAAAAGGGTGCGAAATCTTTCATTCTTACTTAATATTAATGAGTTTCAGGGTTAGTTTGACAGATAAACCAGTTAGATTAGAGGAACAATCGGTGGGGAGGGAGAGCTGGTGGAGTTTAAAAGCTTTTTATAGCCTAAGGAGTACAAAGTGCTTAAGGAAACAGAAAAACTAATGGCCATAGACTAAACTTTTATTTCTTTCATTTTTTAATTTCTTTCATTTTGAATGCTTATTTTTAATCATGTTTTTGCATTATGATGTTTTAAAGTTTTTTAACTTAAAAAAGATAAAATAGCTATAATAGTGCTGATATTAATATTTGTGAATATGCAAAGTTACTCCATGACCCTAAGCACCAAATTCCCTAAGACCCTCTACAACTATCCTTGATCACTTTTGTCTGCCTTCCCATCACCGATCTTTCACCAAAATTTGGTAACTTCAGTTCTGTGGTCAAAATCCCTATTTCTGTAGTCAAAATCCAAAAGTGTGTTTTTTTTATCCCATGTGTCTCTATATACTATATGAATGAGATGGTCCGATAATGTATCTATCTCCATCTGATTTATTTCACTTAAGATGACTTCCTCTAGATGCACCCATGCTACAAGAGGCAAAAATAAATCCAGGGAGTAGGAACCATAGAGCAGTGAGTAAGGTGCTTACTTTTGCACTTGATAGGTCTTGAGTTTGATCCTAGGGCACCTTATATGGTCCCTTGAGTCCACCAGGAGTCATCTGTGAGCACATGCCAGAATTAAACACTAACAACTGTTACATGTAGCCCACAAACAAAAATATTTCATCCAGAAAAGTACAGTTGGAAGTTATGCATATGATTTTCCTGGCGCTTCAGTGACCATCTCTAACTAAATCCTAGACATTTTTCCAATGAGGGGATTAAAAAATTATACAAAGAGCAATATCTTAAATTTAATAGTAGTTACAAATACAGTTAAACATTATTTTATATGATTGCATTGTTTTATTTTATTTGGTACATCTACATTTTTATAATTAAAATTTAAAAAGCATCTTTAAAAAGAAATCAACGTCGAGTTCAATACACAGTCATTCAAGGAGTCGTAATTCATGCTTTAAAATCACTTGATGACTTGATCACTTGAATCCTGTTATTCATCAGTTTGCTCGAGCGGGTGCCAGTAACATTTCCATTAGACCCTATCACGTGCCAATGTAGCCCAATGGCATTGGGTTGATTCAGGAATATGAAGAGCCTCAAACTGGTTCTTCAGGGTCTTGACAAGGAAGTCTGACCATCTTGTAGGTGGGTGGCCACATGATCTTTTGACATCCCGTGGGAACCAGTCGGTAATGGCTCTAGTCCAGCGGTCATCTCCAAATCGCATTACATGTCGAGCCCATCTGATTTTCGATGCCTTGGCAAACGAGACAGCGTCCCTGATTCTGGAATAGCAACGGAGGTCGGAACTCCGATTCCTTCTCTCACTTGAGTGAGTCGTGATATTCCAAGCATAGCTCTTTTCGATTCCTCTGTGGGAGGCCTGAATAGCATTCTCATCCTGCTTTTGTAGGGCCCAGGTTTCTGAGGCGTATGTTAATGCAGAGGAAAGGTGGAGTCAAAGAGATGTGCCCGGAGCCAGAGGTTCTTTTGTCCTTTTAGCATTTTCTTCGATGCCTTTGAAGGCATTCCATGCCGCTCTCTTCCTCTTGCACAGCTCAGGTTTTAGGTCATTCATCATGTTGACTTCTCGACCTAGGAACACATAACTGCTGCATTCAGAAATGTCTGTTCCATTGAGAGTGAATGGGGCCTCTGGAACTAGTTCATTTTTCATAAACATAGTTTTCTTTAGGTTCAGCTGTAGACCTATCTTTCCACATTCTCGGTCAAAGTCAGCGAGCATTTGTGCCACTTGGCTAATGTATGGTGTTATTAGAATGATGTCATCAGCGAAGTGGAGGTGGTGTAGTTGCCAACCATCTATCTTCACTCCCGTTCCTTTCCATTCTAATTGTCGCATGATGTTCTCGAGGGTGGCGCTGAAGAGTTTTGGTGAAATGGTATCACCCTGTCGAACCCCTCTTTTGACATCAATGATCACTTCCTTGTAGAATGGTGAGATCCTGGTGGTGAATCCGTAATACAGCTCACGAAGGATCTTGATGTATTGGGTTTGAACACCCTGTTGGCTAGGGCTTCGATAAACACTTCAATCTCTCCACAGAATCAAAGGCTTTCTTTAAATCAATGAACATGAGACAGAGCGGCATCTTGTACTCCCTGAAAACCTCAATGAGCTTGGTTACTGTGTGGACATGGTCGATTGTGCTGAATCCTTTCTGGAAGCCAGAAAGGATACATGGTTGTCCTTCATCTAGTGTTCTGCCAATCCTGTTCAGGATGACTCGTGTAAACAGCATGTGGATGACGGACAGCAGGCAGATGGGGTAATAGTTGCAGATGTCGTGAATGTCTCCCCTTCTTGAACAGTAGAACTGTCCTGCTGGTTTTCCATTGGGAGGGTACCTTGCATTCGGACAAGTAGCATGTGAAGAGCCGAGCTAGTGTATTAATGAGTACCAAAGGCAGATTCTTCAGGTGTTCAGGTCTGACTCCGTCTGGGCCTGGTGCTGTTCCCTTCTTTACCAACAAGATGGCATGTCGGATTTCAGAAGGGAGAACGCTTGGGAATGACATATCCATCCTGTGGAATTTGGTTTGTGAGCAGGTGGACGTGGCTATCAAAGAGATCTGAATAAAAGTCATGGATAATCTACTCCATTGCCTTTCTGGGAGATGTGATAGATCCATCAAGGCGTCGGAGGGCAGTCATCTTGGTCTTATAGTTGGCAAAGGACAGGGGGCGGAATGCTTTTCCCGGCTTCTACTGCATCGTCCAGTATTTCTGCTCTTCTGTCTTTGAGTTCTTCTTTTATTGCTTCTCTGTACTGCTTTGCATGCTTGGACATTAGCATTTGGTCGCCTGAGGCTCGCGCCTTGCCACGTTGGCGAATGAGCTCGAAAGTTTCTGAAGACAGGCGTCCTTTTGTGTCTTTCTCTCTGCATTCTTCACACAATCATGGAAGTGCTGAACCAGTCGGTTGTATTTTTCATCGATGTCATCAATGATGGTATCTTCCCATGTTGCTGCAATGGTGCCAAAGAGTTCCCAGTTGGTGGTCATTCTGGGAGTTCTCTTCTTAAACTTTGCAGCCTTTTCTCCCCTGTTGGCGTGAAGTAGAATTTTGCACAAAGGACATGGTGGTCCAATCCTGTTTGGAATTTGGGGATGACGGCTACATCGGTCAGACAATACCATTGATTGAAGATGATGTGGTCAATTTCATTGTGGAACTGTCCACCAGAAGATTAACATTTCCAATGTTTCGCTTCAGCCTTCTGGAACTGTAGTTCCCACGAATGGTCTTGGTGGACATGATGGACTCAGATAGTCTCTCATCCTGTTAGTTCCATTCTAAGCCATGGGTCCCGATGTGGAGTTCTTCAGTCCATCTTCTCGGTCCTATCTTGGCATTAAAATCACAGACTATGGTCTTGTAGAAGGTGTGATCTTTTTTTATAGAACTCCTCCAGTTCCATGTAGAATTTCTCAATTTCATCTTCCTTGTAGGTGGATGTTGGTGTGTAGACAATGAAGATAGAAATTGCTGGCAGTGGGCCACATCTTTTCAAGTGTAATCATCCTATCCGGTTTGTTAGGCATTCAAATGAATCAATGTTGACAGCCATGTTCATGTTGACAAGGACACCTATGCCACTGATGCCTCTTTCGTCACATGTTCCAAAGAACAATTTTTCTCCACTGTCAAATACAGCGTGATGCAACTGACACCTCCTTGTCTCAGTCACACCAATGATGTCATACTTAATCTTTTGCGCTTGCACCATCAGATCCTCGATATATGCTTCCGATGCCAGCGTTTGTGCATTAAAAGTACAGACAGTCATTTTAGTCCTTCTCCGTTTTGGCAGCCTAGGTTGGCCGTGAAATTTTATCGGCACTGCTTGTTCGGCTTTCTTACTGCTACCGTATTGGGATCTTTCAGGGTCAGGAGAATAAACATTTTTGTTACTGGTTTTGGCACATCGAACATGCATTGGACAGCTTGCCAGACTCTCTGGGAGCTATACTCTCATTACCTTACCTTATGGGGCTATCTCAGAGGGTTGGTAGAATATTCATGGTAATTTGGAGGTAAATTGCGCTGCTTTGCAGCGGCCATGCCCAACAGGGAAAGCTTGTATCTCCTCTGCCCGGTGTATCTGCATCTTTGGCTCAAGCATTCCTGGGCTTGAAATACTCTCCTTTGAAGGGCGGGTCTCTGCAGGGTGGGTCCTTGTAGGCTGGGTTTCTGACAAGCCGGGCTGGAGACTGGCTTAATCTCTTGGGTGGAGATGTTACAAGCTTCGGAGTATGGATGGTGAAGATTGCTGCCAGCAAGGTGTGGTAGCTTCTCTGGGTTCTTCTGAGGCTCTATTGGAATGGTGGACTCTGGTCAGTAGTCGCTCTCGTGGTCCGTGGAATGCAGGGGTTCCACAGGGAAAGCTGGTATCTAATCTGCTGGGTGTATCTGCATCTGTGGCTCAAGCATTCCTGTCCTTTAATATGATTCCTCTATTTTAAGTATATTTATAAATATAAATTAATAAGCACACTTTGAAAGTTCATCCTTAAGGATAAGGTGTAGTACCAAAAGGGAGGATAATTTTGTTGTCAGTTTTTTAATAACAACAATAACAACACAATATACTGAATATTTATTTCCAATAACTTTATGGAAAATGATTCTCTGTACTAGAATTTTATGGCAGCTCTATTTTTTTTAAACTTTAAAGCATTTACCTTTAAAGGCGTGTTTTTAATAGGAATAACAGTGAAAATTGTGGGAAGTTATATTTTTCTTTTTTTTTAAATTTTTTATTATAGCACCCGTCAGATATACAATTACAAAGATAATTTAATATACAATTACAATTACAAAGATAAGTGATTTAATATACATTACAAAGATAAGTGAGTCTCTGTCATACAGTGTTCCAACACCCATTCCTCCACCAGTGCACCATTCCCACCACCAATGTCCACACATTCCCTCCCCCCCCACCCTAGCCTGTCCCTAAAACAGGCACCTCTTCTTTCTTCCTTTCTGTTCTTTTTTCTATTCTTTCTTTCTTTCTTTCTTTCTTTCTTTCTTTCTTTCTTTCTTTTTTCTTTCTTTCTTTCTTTCTTTCTTTCTTTCTTTCTTTCTTTCTTTCTTTCTTTCTTTCTTCCTCCCTTCCTTCCTCCCTCCCTCCCTCCCTCCCTTCTTTCTTTCTTTCTTTCTTTCTTTCTTTCTTTTTCTTTCTTTCTTTCTTTCTTTCTTTCTTTCTTTCTTTCTTTCTTTCTTTCTTTCTTTCTTTCTTTCTTTCTCTTTCGTTCTCTCTCTTTTTTTCTCTCTTTCGTTCTCTCTCGTTCTCTCTTTTTTTTCTCTTTCTCTCTTTCGTTTCTCTTTCTCTCTCTCTTTCTCTTTCTCCTTTCTCTTTCTCTTTCTCTTTCTCTCTTTTCTCTCTCTTTCTCTCCCTTTCTCTCTCTCTTTCTCTTTTACTCTCTCTCTCTCTGCCTCTGTATCTCTTTCTTTTCTTACCTATTGTGGCTTGCCCTACAGATATTTATGGTTTATGATGTAAGCATCTATGTGTATATTCAATGGTGAGTTCTATCTGACATTACAATTCCCCATTCCATATCAGGATGCCCAATATGTTAAAACTGTGATGATTATTATAGTGCATAAATGTGCAAGATCCAAGTTTAGACCTGGTCCTAAACTTCATATTATCTAAGTGCGTGGCGTGGTGCACCTGTGGGTTTGGTCTGTCTCTTGTCCAGCTTTGCTGATTGTGATGGCTGGGGGCTCGTAGACACACCCATTTGAGTATGGAGGTGGAGGAATGGTAGGAGAAGTAAAGATCCTTCTTCCAAGTCCAGCTGGCAAGCCGCCTCCCCATGTGTTATGCCTAGTTATATTATCTTTTAGATCAAAGTATTAAATCACTATATATTTTGACATGCAACAAAGGATTCTTTTTTTAAAATCACAAAATTTCTAAATAAATATAAAGACTGGTTACCTTGTAATTTCCTGAAATAATAAAATGTGTTTATATATCTATTTCTTATCCCCATATCTAATTCCACAGGTATCATTAGCATGAATTAAAATTATTAAAAATAGAGAGCTATTCAAAATGTTAAACACATGCTTCTGGAGAGATAGGATGTAAAAAAAAACTATAAAAATGTTTGAGGGGAAAATATAATCTGTAAAGGCATAAAATTAAAGTCATCAAATAATTTGAGTCTATATTGATTAGGCTTAAAAACTCATTATATAAGTTAATACAAGTACAACTATGATATTAGTCAATTAAATCAAGAAGAGCAAGATGTTAATGTGCTAAATTATGCTAAAATTATCCTAGTATTTTTAATATTAAAACTTAATTGCTATAGATATATTTTTAAAATATGTATTCATGAGATAGAAATTTGGTATAGAGATTTAGGCACATGCCTTGTACATAGTCAACACTGTTTGATTCCTACCACAGTAGATGGTCCCTTGAGCACTGCTGGAAGTGATTCCCTAAGTATAGAGACAGGAATAAGCCCTCAGCGTTGCCAAGTATGCTCAATATTGAAAAATACATAAAATAGAATCATGTATATAAAATATTAATGACACTTATTAAGGTAATTGAAATGTACACAATGTGTTTGTATAATACATACTATGTGTATGTGTATATATATATATATATATGTGTGTGTGTGTGTATGTATACACATAATATGTATTATATATACATTTACACTGAGTACATGTACTAGATTTCCCCTCGAGGTTGCAGGTGTGGCTGTGGTGCCCAGTTGTATTGACAGGTAGCAGAGAGGAGACAGACTTATCTAAACCCAGGGTTCTGCCCCGTGGGTCCTGGATTGGTTGATGTTCTGGCATAGAAAAAAACTGGCTCCCCCTGGGATGAACACAGAGCCCCTGCAGAGCCTAGCAAGCTACCAGTGGTGTATTTGATATGCAAAAAACAGTAACAATAATGAGCCTCATTCCCAAAGAATAGAGATATTACTGGCGCCCACTCGGAGCAAATCCATGAACAACAGGAAGACAAGTGACAAGTAAGTAACAATACATGTACTAGATTTCCCAGAGTCAAAAAATTGTTGAGAATCAGAGTTTTGGGTTGAAAGGAGAGAAAATATTTTTAGCTTTATTCAAAGTGATGAAATTTAGTCTCCACATAAATAAGTCAAAATAATAAAATTTTATCACCTCACAACTCAAAAAATGGTCATGTGCTAGCAAGTATATTGAGGGAAAAGGAACCTCCCATGTAATGTTGGTGAAAATGTAAATAGGTACAGTCTTTATGAAAAACAGTATGGAAATTCCTTTTAAAATAATGAAACATAGACATACTATATGGTCTAACAATACAACTTTCAGGTTTTTAACTGAAGAAATTGAAAAACACTAATTTGAAAAGATATATTCACCCTGGTGTGGATAGCATTATTATTTACAATAGGGCATTTATAAACCTAAATGTCCAGAGACAGATGAATGAATAGAGAAGTTGCTCATTGCATACTCAAAAGAATACAAGTCCACACATAGTAAAGAGGAAATATTTTATTTTGCAGCAGCATGCATGGAACTAGAGGTCATTATGGTAAGCGAAATAAGTCAGTAAGTGAAGGACAAGATTTTATTCATACATATAATATGGAGTCAGATATATAATATAAATGTATGAAATATATATATGTATGAATCCATAATATATGGAGTCAGATATATAATATCTGACTCCATATATTATGATTCATACATATAATATGGAGCCCCTGGCAAGCTAGCAGTGTTTTATTTGATATGCTAAAAACTAGGAACAATTATGGACCTCAATTCCATGACTTGATGAATGGTTTGAGGCACTTCCTATCCCCTGGAGCAACAGATGCCCTTGGGCTACACTTGCTTGCAACAGGAGGTTGGAGATGTTACTGGTGCCTGCTCGAGCAAATCGATGAATAGGAAGACAGTGACACAGTGATATAATATAAATAAAGTAGGTGAACTAACAAAACACACTCAGGGATACATGCATAAACACATAGATATATTTAATATCTGAGAAAGCAATGATGGCTAAAGGAAAAGTGAAACAGGACAGAAAATTATCAATTTGATATTGCATAAAATGCTATAAATTTGGTGGGTATAGTAAATTATATACACATATAAAGAGATGAAATTCTACTTCCCAATGCTATGCAATTTTGCTAACTGACCTGAACTTAAGAGAAACAAACCTTTGGATTTTGACTAGATAAACTGTGTTTTGACCACAGAACTAAAGCTACCAAATCTTGGGAGAAAGAGAGGTGAGGGGAAGGTAGACAAAAGGGATACAAGGATAGTGGTAGAGGATCTTAGGGAATTTGGTGGTTGGAATCAAGCAGTAATTGCATATCACAAACATTAATATCAACACTATTGTATCTATTTTATCATTTTATAGATTAAAAACTTTAAAACATTACATTATATGCTTTATATTATATATTTACATATTGAATTGGTGAGAGAGCAAAGAGAAATAAGGATGAGGTAAAGGAAAGATCACATAAGAAGATCAAGACAAAATTTTCATCAATCTTTTAAAACATAAAAGAGAGACTCACAGAGAGAGAGACTCACAGACATGGGGCAGAGCTGCTATTGGCTCTCCCTGTGCCCAGCCGCTCAAGAGGCACCACGGGAGGGATGGTGGGTTCTAGTCCTGGCCCGCCACCCCAGCAGAGCCTCACAACAAGCCAGACAACCCCCCATTCCATGAGGGCCTCCATTTTTCACATCCGGACTTCCCCCTCATCAGAACTCCACCCAGAAGACCAGCCTATCACAACCTGGCTCGCGTGGCTGCTTGTGGGCGCAGGGTTCATCAATAAATGCTGGATTTTGAGATGACTACAAGAGTATGCTACCTGCACGGGAGAGCCTGGCAAGCTACCCGTGTTGTATTTGATATGCCAAATACCAGTAACAATTATAGACCTCATTCCCATGACCTGATGGAATGGTTTGAGGTTCTTTATGTTCCTGGAGCAAGCAGGTGCCCTTGGGCTCTACTTGCATGAGACAGGACATATGGAGGTGTTACTCATGCCCACTCGAGAAAATCGATGATGAACGGGGAAGACAGTGACAGTGATTAAAACATATATTATAATTCCTAACAATCTATCATCTCATAAAGGTAAATTTATCCCTGCTGAAAACAGCAGCTGATTGTTAGGTGAGGTCTGGCTGGGTAAGGCATGAAATATTTAAATAGGACATACTTGGTATTGGATACAATGCATAATACTCTTGCCCTTTCCAGTTGTTCATTTTCCTCTCTGTCTTCCCTTGCCCTTCTCTCTGAGCTGCACTCAGTTAAAGGTGTCCTCGAAATGCAGGTTTTGAGGCATTAGTAATGGACTGTCATCTTTGGTGAAGTACATGCAGAATATATGATTGGCCTTCTTCCACTGAAGTTCAAGACCCCTGCTAAAACAACACTGCCCAGACCAATTTCAGAGTCACTTCAAGTTTACTTTATAAACTATCAGATCAAAGAAAAATAGACAACTCAGCTGAAAATGAAATCAAAGCTGTCCTGGAACACAGATACAGACATGGAGGGTCAACCTGATATTAAGCCAGCAAATGAGTTTGGTTTCTAGAGAGCAGAGGTGGGTATCCCCTGTGTTTGGAGACCGAGTATCCACATTCAGATTACAGATTACTTTTCCCTCAAATACCATGAGATACTTAGGCATGCAAATAGAAGTCCCAAGTAATATTAGATATTATTCAAAGGAAACTATAGACGAACACCACTACAGAAATATGTAGTTTTCAATTCTTTGAAGGAACTCACGACCAGACTACTTTAATTTGGAAAATAAATTTAGAGAATATTAACTTTATATATAAGAACACAGAAATTTGGAGGGGTTATGTGACTTGTTCAAAAACACTCATTGGGAGCCAGAGGAATAGTCCAGCAGATAGGGCATTTGCCTTGTATGCAGTCAACCTTGGTTTGATCCCCGGCATTCCATATGATCCCGAGCACTGCTAAGAGTAATTCCTGACTGCAGAGCCAGGAGTAACCCCTGAGCATTGCTGTGTGTGACTAAAACAGAAAAAAAAATAAAAAAGAAACAGTCATTGGGACTGAATGTACACCAGATAGGGTGTTTGCCTTGAACGCTGCAAATCTTAGTTATACCCCAGGCATCCCATATGATCCTCCAATAATCTCCAGGCTTAATTCCTGAATGCAGAGCTGGGAATAACCTCTGAGTATTGGTGGGAGTGGGCCAGAAAGCCAAAACAAAACAAAATACTCAAGCTGGTTGATTAATAAATCTAAATTTGAATTCCAAGATCATGTCTCATTTCTAAATGTCTCATGGAATATCCTGACTCACAGGCATGGCCACTGATATAAAATACATTCTAATGCAGTTTGGTAATCTGCATGAGGCTCAGAAAGATGTTTTTTAAGTAATGATTGAATTAACTCATTTGACACTCTCACTAGCTCATATTCTTATCTTTTATATAAGATGGCAAAGCAAGGAGCACCTGCTAGGGTAAGACTATCAGAATATGACTCTTTGTGTCAATAAGAAAGTTTGCTAGTGCTTTTTGTTTTGAAATCAAGTTTCAAAACTTTAAAATAGCTTTCAGTGATTGATTCAAAAGCCCCTTGAGGAAGCAGCAATGTTACTACACAGGTTTCTCATGTTTGAGATCCTAGCATACACACATACATGCATGCACATGCACATGTGTTCTTCAAAGCATCGTAGAGAACACAAGTCATACTTCAACAGTCTTAAATGCTCAATCTGAAATACAGCACAGGCATTGGGAAGCTTTGATTCTGGGTTGGGTTTCCTGCTAACTGGAGATGTTTAGCAAAGAAGTCCTTAAATGTTTATAGACTTTGCATTCACTATTGAAATGCAAGCCAGACATAGCGCCAAGTCAGCAAAATAATGATTACTGCAAATGGGTGTGCTAAGTTGGGTTGTTAGCAATTTATCCAAATTAAGAGTTGGGCCTTTATCATAATCACTAGAGAAGTATGCCATTCACAGCATCATTTATTTTCACATGTGATGCTCATCCTAATTTCTAAGTTTACCACCATCTCCATCCAAAATATAAACATATAGTCTACTGATGGCTCACTTAAAGGAGTTCTCTCAATTTAGAAGGTAAATATAAATTAGAGCATACAATTTTTTTAGGGAAGTCCTTCAAATTTTTTAAATTTCATTTATATCTTAATAGTTAAAGGAGCTCTTGTTTCTCAGCATTTATTATTACAAATAATAATATTTGTTAATTACAATATAATTATGATTATTATAAATTATGATATTTGATACTGGTTAATGACAGTGATATCATTCCTATCAGACTCAAACAGGATAAACAAGGAAAGCTCAATAAGGTACAGATAAATGGGCAAAGAGACTTTGGAAGCCTGAAAGTTTGAGTTGTTCTTTGAGGCTGATAATGGTGGGTATCAGTGGTCTCTTCCAATTTTTAGTGGATATGGGAAGTATGTAATATCAGTAGAGGAAAGTTGGTAATGGCTAGGTAAAATAATCAATATTTCCTGTAGTAGAGAAATACAGTCAGATTACAATGACCCAGAAAAGAGAACCGAAGGAAAAAAATACACAACTCAGTCTCATATTGTCTTTTGTTTTCTTGTTGGTATTTAATATTAACCTTAAGAAACATAAACGTGAGAGTAATAAATAATATTGAAGTAGCCCACACATCAAATTTCATTCTCTAGGCTATGATAGATAGGTGCAAGGTAAGTGCTGAATGATAGTATATTGGCAAATGTGCATCACACAGATACTGGATTGGATGCTAGTCATTTTTGTTTTGTTTGATGGAATGACTATTTCAGTCATTCCATCCTTTTTGGGGCACTATAAAAGGTATTTTAAAGATACCACAGAATCATTTCTCCTAGTCATTGAAAAATGAGAAAAGTTAGTGCTGATCTTATGTGGAGATCCTGGGTTAAATCCTGGGAACTACATATAACTTGGCAGGTACTACTGTGCGTAAGTAGCACAGTATCACTGGCCCAAGCACTGAACCAACAGATTTGCACAGTCAGGCCTAGTGTTACTGGAAGTAGTTCCTTAAGCACTGTTTAGATCCCCTCACTGCCAAAGAGCATCGGTTGAAAGATCCTACTCAGTTTTTATGAGCTCTCATCAGATGAAGAGATCCAGAATCAGTATATTCAGAAGACAACTAGGTACTTTTGCAAGGCAGAATGCAATAATATCTTTATTTATTAAAGTAGTCATCGTTAGCATCTGTTTCTAGCACTAGGGGATCTAAATTATTAATATCTCTAAGATAATCAACCTCCTGAATACATATCTCAATTATTTTAAATTCTCTGAAATCTACATCAAGAAGTGAAAGAGAAATTTTTATGAAAAAAAGAAATAATTTACTGAAAGAAAATGGGATGGGCTAAAGAATGACCATGGTGTAAGAAATACCTGGACACACTGGGAAGAAAGGGAGAAGGGCAGATTTAAAAAATGAGTGTTGTTTTACGTTGGTACTAAAGGGAGAACACTGGAGTTAGTAGACCACTGATCTAAGCACCATGACATGTAGTTTTAGACATGATTACCCTTCTATGCAACCATGTATTTACTACATCCTGACACCTAGTTTCAACTTGAATTGATACACATAAGAGACACACACAGAGGGGTGCAATGATAGTACAACGGGTAGGTCCTTGTATGCAGCCGACCCGGGTTTGATTCTCTGGTTCCCATACTGTCCCCTGAGCACTGCCTGAGTAAATCCTGAATGTTGAGCCAGGATTAACCCCTGAGCATTGCTGGGTGTGACCAAAAAAGAAAAAAAAGGACACACACAATTATATAAGAATGTTTATTGATCTATATTTATAATTGGCAAAAGTTGGAAACATTCACAATGAGTGATTAAAATTTTATCAGTTTCAATGCAATAATATATAGAATAAAATGAAATAAACCATGAAGACATGAGAAGCACTTAAGAATCTTCATCTCATACTGCTAAGAAGTGAATTTTAAAGTTGTTCCAAACTCAGATTGTTATAGAAATGACACTACAGAGATAATACAAATATCAATTACTGCCAAGTTAGAAGAAAGGGATAGATAAGCACAAGAAGACAGTAATAGGCAGAACACAGAGGATTAGTCAGCGAGGCTATTCTGTATGTTACCACAATGGTGGATATGCCATTAAATATTTGTTAAATATACAAAATATATAAGACCAAGAGTGAATCTTATTGAAAACTATGGACTTTGGAAGGTAACTCTGTTAAGGTAGGATTGCCACTTGTAAAAAATATATTATGGATTAAAACATTGAGATTAGAAGGGATTCTATATGCATGAGGGAGAGTGTCGAGGAAGCCGCAGGGGTCTCCTATAGTACCGGGAAGCAAGTTCCCTTCTACCTCCGAAGCTGGTGGGGAATGGATGAAAACTCAGAAATCTGGCAAGGTTTTAAAATGCTTTACTTATCACAGGTTCAGGCATACAAATCAGCATTAGGAAAAACCCTGTGCTTAGGATTTCTGGCTAGAACCGCAGCCACGTGTAGGCCAAGATAGCGGCCACCACTGTTAAGGCCCTGTAGAGAGGAGACAAAGACAAGACTCCCAAGAAGAGTGCGAGCCCACAAAAGAGAGAGCCCAAAAAGACCTGAGAGCCAGAGAGAAAGCAGCCTAGTTTTATACCCTGCAACTCAGACCTCTCCACTACTATGGGAAGCAGGAAGGGTCAAAAGTCAAAGAGGGGTTCGACAGGGTGATACCATCTCACCAAAACTCTTCAGTGCCACCCTCGAGAACATCATGAGACAATTAGAATGGGAAGGAATGGGAGTGAAGATAGATGGTCGGCAACTACACCACCTCCGCTTCGCTGATGACATCATTCTAATAACACCAAACATTAGCCAAGCGGCACAAATGCTGGCTGACTTTGACCGAGAATGTGGAAAGGTAGGTCTACAGCTGAATCTGAAGAAAACTATGTTCATGAGAAATGAACTAGTTCCAGAGGCCCCATTCACTCTCAATGGAACAAACATCTCTGAATGCAGCAGTTATGTGTACCTAGGTTGAGAAGTCAACATGATGAACAACCTGAAACCTGAGCTGCGCAGGAGGAAGAGAGCGGCATGGAATGCCTTCAAAGGCATCGAAGAAATAGCTAAAAGGAAAAAGAACCTCCGGCTCCGGGCACATCTCTTCGACTCCACCGTTCTCCCTGCATTAACATACACCTCAGAGACCTGGGCCCTACGAAAGCAGGATGAGAATGCTATTCGGGTCTCCCAGAGAGGCATCGAAAGAGCTATGCTTGGAATATCACGCCTCACTCAAGTGAGAGAAGGAATCCGAGTTCTGACCTCCATCGCTATTCCAGAATCAGGGACGCTGTCTCGTTTGCCAAGGCATCGAAAATCAGATGGGCTGGACATGTAATGCGATTTGGAGACAACCGCTGGACTAGAGCCATTACCGACTGGATCCCACGGGATGTCAAAAGATCACGTGGCCGCCCACCTACAAGATGGTCAGACTTCCTTGTTAAGACCCTGAAGGAACGGTTTGAGGCTCTTCATATTCCTGAATCAACCAGATGCCATTGGGCTACATTGGCACGTGATAGGGTCCAATGGAAATGTTACTGGCGCCCGCTCGAGCAAATCCATGAATAACGGGATTCAAGTGATCAAGTGATCAAGGAAGGGTCAAATGCCCTCAGATGATTTCTCCCAGCACCTAACCTAGCCCCTTTTATATGCTAATGTTTTGAGCCAAGATCTGTCTGGAAATGCCTTTTTAGGGTACAGAAGGGGATTTCTGAGATGGCATGCCTCTGCATCAAAGACTATACTAATGCCAGTTAAATATTTCTCCAAGCCTTCACAAGAGTCTCCTCTACTTCACGGTAGTTTTGTATTTTAGTTGCCTTTTGAGTTATCAGGGAGCCATGCTTGCTTGCTTGGAGGCAAACAGTATTTCTCTCTGGGCTAATTACTTAGAGATCCAACATGGCCAGGCAAATATACTGGTAAGATCTAGCTAGTCCCATGATGATTGTGGTAGCATGAGAGAATATTTATACCAGCCAGTACAGAATACATGGCCAGATAAACTGCCACATTTAGACTACCCCCTATCTATGAAGTGACCTACAGGAGGCAATCCAGGGCAGATGCAGAGGCTCTTAGTCCTGCAATGGGAGAGAGTATATCAGAAATCTCTCCTCATTCCTCTTATTTTGCTATCAATGAAAAACTGCCTTAAAATGAAATTTCCTTAGTATTTTAAATATATTATTTCAGTAAAGCCTAGAAAACTCTTTGTTGGGGAATGCCACAGGGGATTCCCGACAGTGTCGGGACAGAGGTTCTCTTCTACCTCCGAGGACGCCGGGAGAACAGATGAAAACCCACGAGCCCGGTGCAGTTCCAAAAATGGCTTTTAATAGTACAAAAGCTCTTCCACAGCAATCCAATATAATGAACAAACTCTATGGTCTGAATTTAGACCATACAAAAGAGTCTAAGTCTCCCACCAAAAGAGAGAGGGATCTCACCCAAGCTGAGTCCTACCCAGAAGAAGGAGCAAAAGGCCAAAGAGCAAAAAGCCAAAAGCCAAAAGAGAAAGGCCGAGGAGCCAAAAGCCACAGGAGCCAAAAGGTAAAAGGTTAAAAAAGTGAAGGGGCCTCAAGTCAGCCCCCTTATATACACCCAAGTAATCCAATCGGGAGGTTGTCATGTCAACAAAGAACTCTAAACAGAGTGTAGTGCCACACCCTATTGCAGGTATAAACAAAGGTTATGCCAAGGACTAATCCCGAGATTATCCCTTATGTAAAACACTGGAGAGAGGGGCTGGTATAAAGTAATACATCTTAACTTCATGAGCTTCATGTAATCTAGATGGTACCCACAAAATCCTTCTTATTATCATCTGCACCAGGGTGGTTCTGAGTATCTTGTTCTCGTGTACTGAAAGGGTCACTCTTGCTTGCTTAGAGCAAACTAGTATGATCCTTCCTATAGTCTTCCTATAGTCTCAGCGTAGCCAGGGTGGTAGTCTCCTGGTAAATTCTAACTGTCCCACGCTGGGTGCAGTGGGTATAAAGAGGAGCTGTGCCCAATCTAGAAAACATAGAAGTCTTAGTAGATGTATAAGTCAGAAGTTATTCAATCAAGGTGACTTCTGTAACTGTCACACCCTCTAACAGTGTTTACATAGAAGAGAAGTCTCATTAGAATGAACCTTAACTTAAGTAGATTAAGCTGGGAGTGGGCAAAACAACAAAACTCCCAGAATAGCTAAACCTGTCCTCCAACTCCTCTTAAAGCATTTGTTTTTCTCCCAAATTATATACATATTTAGTAATTATGAATAAGTATGATACACTAAAATAAGCTTTCACCTTACTAAGATTCTCCTTTAGCAATGTCAGGTAACTGGTTCAAAATCACTTATGTATCACGGAAGTGCTACTTATAATTTTCTGAAAAAGAACGAACCATGGTTAATGACACAAAATTGTTCTTCAGATGCAGTTCTAAGAATTTTACCTGAATATTCAATTTTATAAACAAATAAATACTGGAAATTCCATGGAAGGTGACGGTGGAGAAGGTGACATTATAAGTTTTAGGAATTGTACCAGTGAAGAAATGTGTTATAATTTGGAGGAGAAAGCTCCAGTTGACTGAAGTAATATATTTTATGTCCATGAATTATAATGGAAATAAAGGTAGAATTCCTTTCACAAATTCACAAAAGTTAGTTTGGTCATTTTATAAGTTGAAGAGCAGAAACTCTGTTTTGTTGCTTATTGAGGGGGCGGTGTCACATTCAGCAATGTCCAGGGCCTGCTTCTGACTTTCTGCTCAGCGATCAATTCTAAGGGTGCCAGGACACCATAAGTGGTACCAGGGACCAAACCCATGTCAGCCTCATGCAAGTCAAGAATCATACCTGCTATCACAGGTATGACGGTTTCTCTATCACAGAAATCAATTTTTTAAGAAAAACATAGGAAGCATTGCCGAAAATGTGATACATGATAATTTGTGAGTTAAAAGAATCTGAAAACCCTGCCTTAAAAATCTTATGTACTATTTCTCCACAATTTTGACCAAATTGTTTGAAATTTTGGCAACTCATACTTTTTACCTTATCAAGTGAGAGATGCATACCTAAGTAAGATTACTTTTGAGAATTAAGAGAGGAAATGTAGGGGCTGGAGTGATACCACAGGGAGTACGGCATTTACTTGCACTTGGCCAACCTGGGTTCAATCTCCAGTATCCCAAATAGTCCTCTGACCACTGCCAGGAATGACTCCTGAGTGAAGAGCCAGGAGCTACCCCTGAACATTGTCTGTGTGACCCAAAAAGCAAAAAAGAAGAAATGCATGTCAACCTGTTTGGTATTATTGGTATAATTATGGGTATATTGGTAAATAATTTCATGCTATTATATTTAGAATTATATAGATGAAAATTATCTTTTTGCACTTTTTTTTGGGTCACACCCGGCAATGCTCAGGGGTTTCTCCTGGCTCTGCACTCAGGAATTACCCTGGCGGTGCTCAGGGAGACCATGTGGGATGCCGGGGGATTGAACCTGGGCCAGCATGGGCCGGCTGCGTGCAAGGCAAACGCCCTACCCACTGTCTTTTGCACTTTTTAGTGTTTGTTTTTTGGTCCATACCCCATGATGTTATGAGGTTTCTTCTGGCTCTACACACAGGAATTACTCCTGATGGTACTTAAGGGTCCATATGGAATGCCAAGGATTAAATTTGTTCAGTCACATGCAAGACAAATGCCTTACCCACTGCACAATCGCTCCAACTCTTTCTATTGATAATTTCTTGGAAATAGCACTTTTAAGTAAAATAATATATCAAAAATCAATTTTATGAGCTAATTGATACAAAAATCAATTAATTTTATTGTCAATTTCTGTCCATAAAGCAGGGCAACTATCTAAAGGCTCAAAACACTTTTAAAGCTAAATAATAACTTATCATCACTCCAGTTATTTTCTGATCCAATTAGCCCAGTCCAAATCATAGATGTCCAGAGTCTGAATCTGAAAACCATCTATGAGCTGGATACAACTCCTTGTATCAGAGAGTCACTTACTCACACTTATTCATATTGAGACAATTTTGACCCATTAGTGAACACATACACATCTTCACACAGTAGAAATTGTAGGGCAGAGATAAATCCTCCACAGGCATGGTCTTGATAGGAAATCTCCACTCAGACAATCATTCTGGCCCAAATCAAACTTTTTTCCAACATGTAATGAAAGCGATGTTGAATTAAAGTCATTATGTAAAGACCTGATGCACAATAAAATGCACTAATGGTTATGATCACAAGTAAAGAATATAGCATAAAATGCTATACATAAGCTTGACAGGACAACTTAATACTAGGCTCTTCCATAGGTCCAAATGAAATCCATTCCAAAAGATAAGATGCACTAGCAGGGAAACAAAGAAAAAAAGGTTAAGACAATATAATTACACCAATATGCTAAGTACCTAGAGAAGTTCATAAAAGAACAATATCAAAAGGAATGTGTCAAGAAAAAAAATCATGGAGGAAAGATACCTTAGGTGTGGATAAACAAAACTAAAAGAGGTCTTTATTTGTGATCGTAACAATTAGCATGGAGATACCACTACAAATTAGCAGGACTCTCTTCTAAGCCAGTCAGTTACAGGAGGGGTTGAAACAGTAGTATGGTGGGTAGGGCACTTGTTTTGCGTGTGGCTGACCTGGGTTCAATCCCTGGCATCCCATATGGTTCCCCAAGCACTACCAGGAATAATTCCTGGACAGGGCCAGGAGTAAGCCCTGAGCACTGCTGGGTGGCCACCTAAACAAAAACAAAGTCAAAACAGACAAAAATGCCAAAAGAAAGGAGATGGTTGGGCTTTTAGAAAACATTAAGGTAACTACTAAAAGTTGTTCAGCAGTTGAGTTACTTGTTAAGTGTTTAGGGACAATTAATGTAAAAAGACATTGTAACCATAACCTCAGGAACAATGCTGCCCTATTTTCTCTTTATATCATGGAAATGTTTTAGAGTTTAATTTTTAAAAGGTAAGTAAGTATAGTATTTTTCTCTGTTATTGGTAAAGAGGGAGAAAGCCCTTTAAAGTTCCGTATTGAGAAATGTATCTTTCTTTTAAAAATTGTCTTCATAAGTGAAAGACAGGAAAGAGTATACTCTAGTTCTCTTTTCACTCTGGTTATCAGAAGTCTCCGAAATATTGTTATTATAAATTGAGTGACTTCCTAAGAACATGATAGTGATGTGGTACTACCTCTTAGCTGTCATAAACAAGTTTTACAAACAAAAACTATGTTTTAGGCAAGCATTCTGCTACTCATACCTTCCACCAGAATACCTTGAAATCTGTTTTAAGTATAGAATATAAACTACTAACTGTCGGGAAGCTGCTGGGGTCCCCAACAGTGTCAGGACAAAAGTTTTCTTCTACCTACAGACGCCCCGGGAGATCAGATGAAAACTCACGAGTCCGGTGCAGTTCCAAAAAGGTTTTTAATAGTACAAAAGCTCTTCCACAGCACTCCAATATAATGAACAAACTCTAGCTCTGGTCTGGACTTAGACCATACAAAAGAGCCTAAGTTTCCCACCAAAGAGAGAGGATCTCACCCGAGATGAGTCCTACCCAGAAGAAGGAGCAAAAGGCCAAAGAGCAAAAAGCCAAAAGCAAAAGGCCAAGGAGCCAAAAGCCACAGGAGCCAAAAGCTGAAAGCTAAAAGGCCTCAAGTCAGTCCCTTATATACACCAAAGTATCCAGAGAGGGTTGTGTCAACAAAGAACTCTAAACAGAGTGTAGTGCCACACCCTATTGCAGGTATAAACAAAGGTTATGCCAAGGACTAATCCCCGAGATTATCTCTTATGTAAAACACTGGAGAGAGAGAGGGCTGATATAAAGTAATACATCTTAATTTCATGAGCTTCATGTAATCTAGATGGTACCCACAAGGTCCTTCTTATTATTATTATCTGCACCAGGGTGATTCTGAGTATCTTGTTCTCATGTACTCAAAGGGGTCACACTCACCTGCTTAGAGCAAACTAGTATGATCATTCCTATAGTCTTCCTATAGTCTCAAAATAGCCAGTCTCCTGGTAAATTCTCACTGTCCCACGCTGGGTGCAGTGGGTATAAAGAGGAGCTGTGCCCAATCTAGAAAACATAGAAGTCTTAGTAGATGTATAAGTCAGAAGTTATTCAATCAAGGTGACTTCTGTAACTGCCACACCCTCTAGCAGTGTTTACATAGAAGAGAGGTCTCATTAGAACGAAACTTGACTTAAATTGATTAAGCTGGGATGGGCAAAACAACAAAACTCCCAGAATAGCTAAACCTGTCCTCCAACAACTAACCAAAAGATATCAAATAGTTTTGATGCCTTCCAAAATGGTCTATCACACTAAGATAGGTTCAAAACCAAACTGAAGTAAAACTGTTACTCGAGGGAGTAAAAGGTCAGTTTTCTGCAATAAAAAGAAAAGGGTTCTAAAAAGGGGAAAGTTGGCAGGACTAATCCAAGCAAAAGAGGAAAGAGAACCATCAGGTGGATATATAATGTGCAAGACCAATAATGTGGTCATATGGATGCACATTCCCTCATAAAAAATATCACAAATATCAGGTATAGCCAATTGCTATATTTCCATGCTAGATTCTGTTTATATTATATAACCACTAAATGATTAATTCATTTCCTGATTGTTCTTGATCTAATTCTGTGATTGCCATCCAATCTAATAATGTAATTTACTGATAGTAAAGAGTATGCTGGTGAGAGCCTTGTGTCTGCCCCATTTGCCTGATGGGTTACTTGCTTCTGAGGTATATTAATAAATCAGTATTTGGATATTATTCATCATTCACTTACCTTAATATGAATTGGAACCACCAAGTTAGACACTGTCAAGAACAACTTTCGACATCACATAGTCTATGGCAAGTGTTAACTCACCAAAGAAAACTTATTTTAGGGGAATTCATAGAGAAGATTTTTCTTAGGAACTTCTCTTTATTGTGAGACACTTTTCAACATCAATAAAGAGGATTGCTGTATTGCCGTGGACAACATCCATATTTATTAATATTCTAAGAGAGTACTTAAAACTAAGTTCTATGTTGGGTCCAAATTTCTTTCCATATAGCAATCCCCACGTGATTTCAGCAGAACCCCCAGGATGTCCAGATCAAATGCCAAGCCCTGTGTTCATTTTCCTCATAGATCATTGAGCCCATTTTGTGAAAATCTCAAGCAGTCCACTGCTCAATAATTGGGACATGTGGGGATTTCAACTCCCTGGTCTAATATCATATATTAGACCCTTCATTTCTCTGCTCTAATTTCCTGTTTTCTATTTCTCTTCTCACTCTAGTTCTTTATTTATTCATTATTTAATTATTTGATACTACCAATGAGTCCTGAATCCTAGTCAGAAAAGAAATCTGAACTTCTTATTGAGCATGTAAAATCTTAGATGTGGCAAGCTGCACCTTGTAGGGATCAGGAAACAAAGGGGTGAAGGACAGTGGCTGCCTCTTGTTTTAATAAGATGCAGATCAGCCAAAGAGCATCAGACCATCAAATCCAGGGTCTGCTGCAACCATACACCTTTCGTCAGGCTTGGAATGGGTCGAGATGGATTCAGGGCTTTATTGAAAGATCATACAGGATGACTACAAAATCCCATTACTTGTTGATTAAGTATTGATTGCCTTGGTATTAACAAGCCAGCTAATATGAAGTGACCTCTGAGGCCAGTGGTTTTGGGGGGGGGGGAAGACAATTTACTAAAAGAGGCAGGCAGATGAATAAGAGAGCTAGATTTGCTCTTGGCTTTTAGCTTCGGTTTAAATGTCACACTCGATAGTGCAGATCAATGCCCACTTTATTTCCTCACAGCCGTCTTATTACCATCATGAGGCTGCCTTCTTTGATGCTTTCTAATGACCTTCTGAACTGCCTGCTCAGCTCACCCTCTGCTTTCAACTAAAAGGAAAGCCCTCTATGCCCCCATGCTGCTGATGGAGAGGCCAGGGATATGAGGCTGGACTAGGAAGACCAGCCAGGCCTTGTCTAGGGTCAGCAGTGCTACATTCACTATACTTTTCCCCTTGTCCTTTTTTGCTTTGAGTGTCTTCAACATCAAAGCTTGTCGCTCGTTCCACAATTCTAAATAATTCCAAGGCAGTAAAACAAGAGGCTATGTACAAAACTTTCACCCAAGGTCAGCATCTAGGTCAGGGGCTGTGTGAATCACTCTCTAGAAGAGAAACTCTTGCCTGATATTTGAAACCTTACTCTCCCATCCAGTGATTGATGTCTTTGATAGTGGTGAAAATAAATAAGCAAATAAATAACTAATAAAAAAAGAAAACTGTACTTATTTGAATCAAGCTGTCTGTGATTTAATAAGGCCCATGGCATGTACCAATCAAAGCACATCAAACGACCCTCTATTATGGGACTAGTTTGCTTCTCAGTTTATAAATACGAACTTTTATGAACATTTTTTGCTCTCTGGAGGAGGTGTTTGGTTTCTAAATTGCAAAATACTCTGCTGATTACTTAGTCTAGCTTTTTCTAAGTATAAATATTTTATGTGCTGGCCAGGGTAGGGATTTTTCAATGCCCTCCTATTGGCCAGGGGTCTGACTCCAACTTTCTGCGTCAGAAAGAAAACAGAAAAGAGAGTCTAGTGAAAAAACTTTATCCTTGGCAAATGTTCTCAATTGGTCTCTGAAATGAAAAGGTTTCCAATACTTGATGGCTAGAGGGAAGAATGAGAGTACAGAGAGGAAACTTCAAACTCTATAAGGCTGGTATTCAAAGCTATGTCGACCTGAAGATGAAAACCATAATAATTTCTCCAGGGCTTTAAGAGACTGCCTCAGTAAGTTTTGTTGCTGCAAAATCCATAATTTAAAGGCTCTTCCCACCTATTCCAACCTAAATTGGGTGAATAAAGATCACTTCTTCTTCACTTAACTATAGCAGTCTTTTTTTTCTCGGGGTGTCTTATTGAGGTTCCATATAAAATTCTATAATTCAGAACCACTCAGTCGACCACAAACAAACCATGTCCCTTTCTCTGTTTCTTCTGTCTGTTATTTTCAGGTTTTTTAAGGAAAATCTATTAAATCCTTGTTATACTTACCTTGTTTCTCAATTACAATTACTAAACATTTTTAATGGAAACCATGTGCATATTTTCATGATTAAGTTGCAATTCAAAGTGTTATTGAATGAATAAACTCATTGTTTTAAATTATTTTTCATTGAATCCATAAATTTACCACATGTTTCTATGACGAATGGAGACAAATTCTCTATACAAAAACTTGAAAATCATGATAGAAACCTGACTTGCATTCTTGCCTCAATCTCATGACCCCAGTGAATTTGCTTAAAAATCTCTAT
Organism: Cryptotis parvus; assembly: GCA_021461705.1. Taxonomy (NCBI): domain Eukaryota; kingdom Metazoa; phylum Chordata; class Mammalia; order Eulipotyphla; family Soricidae; genus Cryptotis; species Cryptotis parvus. The sequence continues at coordinate 207,603 of JAJIBD010023528.1, forward strand.
AATAATGAATTCCATAATAAAACAAACTTTGTTGGCCAGAGCTATAGTACAGTCAATAGGGTACTTGTCTTGCATGCAGCCAACCCAGGTTCAATTCCTGGAATTACATATGGTCCCTTGAGGAACTCCAGGATAGTTTCTTGAGTTCAGAGACTGGAGTAACTCCTGAACATTGAGAGCATTGATGGGTGTTACCCCTGTTTCAGTATACTGTTGCCCAGAACCTCTGCATCTTGCTTGTAGTTATCTCCTGCAGGCAACTTTGTAGATAAAGGACACAAAAACAGTTTGAATGTGGCAGTATATCTTACTGTGTATTCTATGTTAGCTGGTATAAACATTTTCTCTCGTGCTACCACAATCATCATGGGACTAAATTAGATCTTACCAGTTTATTTAACCAGCCACATTGGATCTCTAAATAATTAGACCAAAGAGAAATGTTGCTTGCCACCAAGGAAGCAACTCATTGCTCTCTAATAGGTCTAAAGTCTAATATACAAAAAAAACTATGAAGAACAGATGAAAATCTTGTGAAGGCTTGGAAATATATATACCTGACTGTAGACTATCCATTGGTACAGATGCTTGCCTTTGTATTCTGAAATATAGTTCATATCAAATGCCCCTCCCCATCTACCAAGGACCTGCAGCCTTGACTGGGGGTGATATTAACATTTCAATGGAACTAGGTGTGATCCTAAGAGAAGTTACCTGAGGGAAATTGACCCTAACTGCTTTCCATTGGTATGAGCTGGTCTGGGCTGAGAAGTTATAAAAACTATAGCCTGCTTTCTTCCACCCCCTTTTGTCTTTTCGCCTTTTCTTCCTCTCCTCCTCTCCCTTCTCATTCTGTTAGCCTTAGCATGAGATATCGGCCATCTTAGTCTAGGATTCTAAACCTACACATGGCCAGGGCCCAGCTAGAAATCTAAAGTCTGGGGTTTTCCTATTGTTGGATTTGTATACCAGAACAAGTGTGAGTACAGCCCTTTGAAACTTTGCTGGATTCTTGCATCTTTCTTCTTCTGCCACCCTCCTATCCCCTGGGGAAGAAAGGGAACCCTGACTCTGCTCTAGGATTTTGTCAGGGCACCCAGCATACCCTGACAGCCCACAAATGAAAATAAATAAATAAATAAATAAAACACACTTTTAGAAGTCAACATAAATATCTTATAAAATGCCATTCCACACTTTCCTTTTACTTTTTTTAGTTTCTTTCTAAACTCGCATGTGCACCCATTTTTAACATTGTAACATGAAGGTGATATATTAGTAGAATGTCCGTGTAACAACATAACTTGGTCATTAAAATGCTAACATAAAACATGCAAAAATACCTTTGGACTTCTGCTTTGCAATGAGCTAGTACAAGTATTTAATTTGGTGCCATCAGAAAAAAAATTAGTGGTGGCTACCTGGATCATGATTTTAAAAATCTGAAGTTGGGCTGGAGCTATAACACAGCGGGTAGGGAATTTGCCTTGCACACGGCTGACCTGTGTTCAATTCCCCAGCATCCCAAATGGTCCCCAAGCACTGCCAGGAATAAATCTTGAGTGTAGAGCCAGGAGTAACCCCTGAGCATTGCCAGGCGTGACCAAAAAATAAAAAAAAAAAAAAAGTGAAGTTACCTCAGAAAACAGAGCAAAGCATTTAATGTAGTTGTTACCTACTATTGAATATCAAATTATCTCATGATTTATTTGATTTTAACTGTCGGGAATGCCGCGGGTCCCCGACAGTGTCAGGGCTGAAGTTCTCTTCTACCTCCGAGGACAATGGGGAACAGATGAAAACTCACGAGTCCGGTGCAGTTTCAAAAAATGGCTTTTAATGGTACAAAAGCTCTTCCACAGCACTCCAATATAATGAACAAACTCTAGCTCTGGTCCGAACTTAGACCATACAAGAGAGCCTAAGTCTCCCACCAAAGAGAGAGGATCTCACCCGAGCTGAGTCTTACCTAGAAGAAGGAGCAAAAGGCCAAAGAGCAAAAGCCAAAAGCCGCAAGGCTGAGGAGCCAAAAGCCGAAAGCTAAAAGGCCCAAAAGGCAAAAGTGAAGTGTGAAGGGGCCTCAAGTCAGCCCCTTATATACACCAAAGTAATCCAACCGGGAGGGTCATGTCAACAAAGAACTCTAAACAGAGTGTAGTGCCACACCCTATTGTAGGTATAAACAAAGGTTATGCCAAGGACTAAGGAGATTATCTCTTATGTAAAACACTGGAGAGAGGGCTGATATAAAGTAATACATCTTAACTTCATGAGCTTCATGTAATCTAGATGGTACCCACAAGGTCCTTCTTATTATTATCTGCACCAGGGTGATACTGAGTATCTTGTTCTCATGTACTGAAAGGGTCACTCTCGCTTGCTTAGAGCAAACTAGTATGATCCTTCCTATAGTCTCAGCGTAGCCAGGGTGGTAGTCTCCTGGTAAATTGTAACTGTCCCACGCTGGGTGCAGTGGGTATAAAGAGGAGCTGTGTCCAATCTAGAAAGCAGAAGTCTTAGTAGATGTATAAGTCAGAAGTTATTCAATCAAGGTGACTTCTGTAACTGCCACACCCTCTAGCAGTGTTTACATAGAAGAGAAGTCTCATTAGAATGAACCTTGATTAAGTAGATTAAGCTGGGAGTGGGCAAAACAACAAAACTCCCAGAATAGCTAAACCTGTCCTCCAACATTTAACAATTTATTTTCCCACGGTTTCTGTGGGTTATGAATTTGGAAGTAAATTAGCTGCATAGTTCTAGCTCAGGGGTCATGGATCATGAAGCTGCCAATGCAAGGTTGCAAAGCTATAATGTTGCAAGATGCTGATCAAGTCTATAGTTAGTTCCTTTACAGAACCATTGACAAAAAATTTATTTCCCCTACAAGTGAATTTCTCCTCACAAAAAAATAAACTGTTTCCCAGTTCTTATAATTACTGTATTACTGTCTTCCCGTTGTTCATCGATTTGTTCAAGAGGGCACCAGTAACATATCCATATGTCCTGTTGCAAGCAAGTGTAGCCCAAGGGCATCTGCTTGCTTCAGGGACAGGAAGAGCCTCAAACCATTCTTCAGGTCATGGAATTGAGGTCTATAATTGTAACTGGTTTTTGGCATATCAAATAAAACACGGGTAGCTTGCCAGGATCTGCCGTGTAGGTGGTATACTCTAAGTAGAAGGCTCTCATCTTGAGCATTTACCGATGAAACTTAAAGGGGAAAGGTAAGGTTTTATATATCAGTTTTTATAATGAAATATATAAATAAATAGGCTTACATATATGTACAGACATCTCACTGTATTCTATATATCTACAGAATATCAATTTTTATCATCTGTTTTCAGATGCTATTTGCCATCATTTCTTCCATATTCTATGGTTCACAGAAACTAACGAGGGTGGAAATTATCTAGAAACTGTGTATTCCAATATTCACAGTTATGTACGCAGTGGATGAGAGAGTGAAAATAACAGCCGATAATTATTGCTGACATAGTCCTACTGATTTGCAGGGTTACTTGATACAAAGTTTTCATACATCCTTAAAAATATTAAAATTTTACTTTGTATAGTCATAAACTTAGAGAACAATTTCTGTAGAAAAATGTTACCAAATAAAGATATGTTTCCTTTAAGATTCACCTTACACATATTTGGTTTTTTACCTTGTTAGTACTTTGACACGTGTATATTTAAAGATGACTATGCAGAGCTAAGCATGCTCCCAGGTAAGCATGCTTCTAAGGAGATGCAAGAAAATAGTATGTCACCTGAGCCAAGAAGCTCCGTCTCAAAGGAACAAGAGATTAGGAAATTATATTTTGAATCTAAGCATAATTATATTGCATCAGGGCATGACAATTTAAACAAAGATAAATAAAAATCTAAAAGTATTGGCCACACAAATAAATTCTGAATATTTTCCTAGATTCAATTTTAATTTAAAAATCAAACAAAAGAAAGCTTGTTTATCTCTTATTTTTTAACTGGAAATTGCATTTTTTTTAGTTAGATTTAATATAAAATTCAATGGTGACACAACAACCTTTAATACTTATAAGGCATAAGCCAAACAAGGATGACATTATCTTGGATAAATTTTAGTTATTTTAAGGCTTCCCAATTAATCAATAACACATACGAAATTATCAGTTTGCCTGAAAAGTGTCTAAAGATGCTTGCAGATTTTAAAGACTTTATGATTCTTCTAGAAAACAATATGGACTTTCCTCCAAAGACTAGAAATTGAACTCCCATTTGACCCAGCCATACCACTCCTGGGAATCTACTCTGGGAAACCAAAAATACGCAGTGGAAACACAATCCCTACTTTTATATTCATAGCAGCATTATTCACAATAGCCAGAATCTGGAAGCAACCAGAGTGCCCGAAAATCGATGACTGGATAAAGAAGCTTTGGTACATCTACACAATGGAATACTATGCAGCTGTTAGGAAAAATGAAGTTATAAAATTTGCCTATAAATGGATGGACATGGATGTCCGGGCGCTGCGCCGGGGTCCCCGACAGTGCTGGGAAGCGAGTTCCCTTCTACCTCCAAAGCTGGCGAGGAATGGATGAAAACTCAGGAATCTGATGCAGTTTTAAAAGGCTTTACTTATCACAGGTTCAGGCATACAAATCAGCAAAAGGAAAAGCCCGGTACTTAGGATTCCAGGCTAGAACCCCAGGCACGTGTAGGCCAAGATGGCGACCACCACGTGTAAAGGTTTTATAAAAGGCTTCCAAGGGGATTGAGCACTCACAAGGAGAGATCCCACAAAGAAGAAGGCCCGGAGAGCGGGAACCGGCTAGTTTATATCCCTGTAACTCAGACCTTCCTCCCACTGTTATGGAAAGCAGGGAGGGTCCAATGCCCTTAGGTAATTCCTCACTGCACCTCACCTAGGGCCTTTACTATGCTAATGTTTTGAGCAGAAATCTGCCTGGGAATGCCTTTGTAGTGTAGAGAAGGGGGTTTCTGAGATGGCATGTCTCTGTACCAAAGACTAATATTAATGCCAGTTAAATATTTCTCCAAGCCTTCACAAGTCTCTTCTACTTCATTGTAGTTTTATATTTTAGTTGCCTTTGAGTATATCAGGGAGCCATGCTTGTTTGCTTGGAAGCAAACAGCATTTCTCTCTGGTCTAATTACTTAGGGGTCCAGCGTGGCCAGGCTAATATGCTGGTAAGATCTAGCTAGTCCCACGATGATTGTGGTAGCATGGGAGAATATTTATACCAGCTAGTACAGCATACATGGTCAGATAAACTGCCACATTTAGACTACCCCTTATCTACGAAGTGATTTGCGGGAGGCACTCCAGAGCAGATGCAGCGGCCCTTAGGAGTCCTGCAACACATGGAGAAGATTATGTTGAGTGAAATTAGCCAGAAGGAGAGAGACAGATATAGAATGACTGCATTTATTTGCATGGCATAAATATATATGTACATATTATGATACCAATATCCAAGGTCAAGTGAAACATATATCAGGATGTCTTGTCAAAGGTGGAAATTATCACAAACGTGTGGGAGTCAGAGGTTAGGTAAGACAGAAAATGGAACAGAGTGCTAATAATTGTTGAGGGTACTAATGCCAACCTAGAACTGAGCATTAAATAGAGGCAAAAGGATACCCATGACAACCTTTTAATGTATGTTCTGTAATCCATAGTCTGGAAGGGAAGGAAAAGAGAAAGAGAGAGAAAGGGAAAGAAATAAAGAACCTGCCATGGAGGTGGGCTGGGGAAGGAGGGAGGGAACCAGGGACGTTGGTGGTGGGAGATGGACACTGGTCACGGGATGGGTGCTGGAACACTGTATGACCAAAACCCAAATATAAACTTTTTAATTGTATATCTTTGTAACTGTAAAAATAAAAAAAAATTAGGCAGCGCTCCCGGGACCGGGCTGCAAATCTCCCCCACAGGTGTGTGTGTGACCCCTGCATCTCCGCGGACTCAAGTTGCCCCAGGGAAGAGCGGAAACTCCATCAACGGGAACCAAGGCAAACTCCCTTGGTTTCAACGCTGACCCCTTGGGCCCTGCACTTCCTAGAACATCCCAAAAACTCAAAACCGCGCGGACACTAGCGCATTCGCATGACCCTCTTACTACCTATCTTGCAGGAGGTACCAGTGAACCTTGGTTCCTACATCCTTGCTACCCACCCAAACTCTGCAAACAGATCAGACACCTACTAACTGTACTATCTAGTCCCCCAAGACCCCACATTTGCAACCTACAATAGTCATAATGGTAAAAGCAACGCAAAATTCCATCAAGCTCCGTGAGTGATGTCACTAGTCCAGATGAGCCAAGCAATACCAATGAGTTTTATAACCTCTCTGATAAGGAATTTCGGAAAGAAATGTTAAGGATTCATAAGGAATACAAAGAAGCAATAGAATGCAAACTCAATAAAATACAAGAGGACATGATAGAAGAAGTGAGGAAAATGCAAATGGAAATGACAGATATTAAAAATGAGGTAAATGAAATGAAAAACACATTGGAAAGCCATCATAGCAGAATAATAGCTACTGAAGAAAGAATTAGTGATCTCGAAGACGAGTTCCAAAGATTCTCTACACAACACCAGAAGATAGAAAAAGGCTCACAATTACCGAACAGACAACAAGAGATAATCGGGATGAAGCCAGAAGAAACAACATACGAATCATTGGGGTCCCAGAAGGGCAAGAAGAAAACCCTGATGAAGAAGAAACTGTCAAAGCCATCATTGCTGAGAAGCTCCGGAATTAAAGAACGCTTGCCTCAAGATCCAGGAGGCCCGTAGGATACCTGCTAAAAGAAACCCGAACAAGAATACTCCAAGACACATCTTAATTAAAATGACAAAAACTACAGATAGAGATAGAATACTGAAAGCAGCAAGATCAAAGAAGGAAATCACATACAAAGGAACATCTCTAAGATTTACAGCAGACTTCTCTGATGAAACACTCCGAGCCCGAAAACAATGGTGGGATATTGTGAAAAGGCTCAATGAACTGCAGGCCTCACCAAGAATTCTTTACCCAGCCAGACTCACATTCAGATATGAAGGAAAGATACACAACTTCATGGATAAGCAACAACTCAGGAACTTCATGGACTCAAAACCAACTTTAAAAGAAGGACTGAAGGGTCTGCTGTAATAGACCAAACCCATAAGCACAACAAGCACAAAGAGAAAGATGACACAAAATCCGATGACAATAATCTCTCTCAATGTCAATGGTCTAAATGCACCAATTAAGAGACACAGAGTAACAAAATGGATTAAAAAAATTGAACCCAACATTCTGCTGTCTACAAGAAACGCATCTGAATAATCAGAACAAACACAGACTCAAAGTCAAAGATTGGAAGACCATTCTCCTTGCAAACAACTCCTCCAAAAAAGGCTGGTGTGGCCATATTAGTATCAGATAGTATAGACTTCAGGCTGAAAAAGGTTAGAAGGGACAACGAAGGCCATTTCTTATTACTTAAGGGGTATGTACACCAGGAAGAAATTACACTACTAAACATATATGCACCCAAGGAGGGGCCAGCAAAATACATAAAACAACTGCTAAGAGACCTCAAAGAAGACATTAACAGTAGCACAATAATAGTTGGAGACTTCAACACTGCTCTATCAACGATGGATAGATCAACAAGACTGAAACTCACCAAGGAAATATTGGCCCTGAAGGAAGAAATGGAAGAAAGAGAGCTAGTGGATATATACAGGGCTTTTCATGCCAAAAAAGCTGAATACACATTTTTCTCTAGTGCACATGGAACATTCTCCAAGATAGACCACATGCTGAGCCACAAAGCATACCTCAATAAAATAAAAAAAAGATAGAATTGTGTCAGCTATCTTTTCAGACCATGATGCACTGACAATGGAAGTTAACCATACACAGAAACAGGGAGTCAAACCAAACACCTGGACACTGAACATCTCACTCCTGAAAAACAAATGGGTCATAGAAGAAATCAAACAGGAAATCCAAAGATTTCTGGAAACAAATAAAAAATGAAGACACCAACTATAAGAACTTATGGGACACGGCAAAAGCCGTGTTAAGAGGGAAGTTTATAGCTCTGCAAGCATTCATCAGGAAACAAGAAAGGGCCCACATAAATAACCTGACTACACAGCTGAAGACGTTAGAAAAAGATCAAGAAAAGGAGCCCAACCCAGGCAGAAAAAAGGAAATAATAAAACTTAGAGAGGAAATCAATGAGTTGGAAACCAAAAAAAAAAAACAATCCAAAAGATTAATGAAACCAAGAGTTGGTTTTTTGAAAAGTTAAACAAGATTGACAAACCATTGGCAAGACTTGTAAGGACAGGGAAAGAGAGAACCCAAATAAACAGAATCAGAAATAAAAAGGGTGACATCACAACAGAAACCACAGAAATCCAAAAGATCATCAGAGATTACTTTGAGAGCCTGTATGCCGTGAAACATGAGAATCTAGAAGAAATGGATCAATTCCTGAAGTCCTATAACCTCCCACGGCTGAAACAAGAAGACCTCCAATACCTGAATAAGCCCATCACCATTGAGGAAATAGAAACAGTAATTAAAAGACTTCCCAAACACAAAAGCCCAGGTCCAGACGGATTCCCTAGTGAACTCTACCAAACCTTTAAGGAGGACCTACTGCCAATCCTTTTCAAGCTCTTCCAGGAAATAGAAGAAACAGAAACACTCCCAAACAGCTTCTACGAGGCACATATCACCCTGATACCCAAAGCAGGGAGAGACAACACAAAGAAAGAAAACTACAGACCAATATCCCTGATGAACATGGATGCTAAGATCTTCAACAAAATACTAGCAAACAGAATCCAAAGACTCATCAAGAAGATTGTACATCATGACCAAGTAGGACTCATCCCGGGTATGCAAGGATGATTCAACATTCGCAAGTCAATCAACATAATACATCATATCAATAAGAGAAAAAATAAAAACCATATGATCCTATCAATAGACGCAGAGAAAGCATTTGACAAGATCCAGCCCTCGTTCATGATTAAAACCCTCCAGAAAATGGGAATTGAAGGGACTTTCCTCAAGATAGTTACAGCCATCTACCAAAAGCCCACAGCGAGCATCATTCTCAATGGGGAAAAGTTGAAAGCCTTCCCCTGAGATCAGGGACAAGACAAGGTTGCCCACTCTCACCTCTTTTATTCAATATAGTACTGGAAGTACTTGCCATAGCAGTCAGAGAAGAAAAGGACATCAAGGGCATCCAGATAGGCAAGGAAGAATTCAAGCTATCATTATTTGCAGATGACATGATATTATACCTAGAGAACCCTAAACTCTCTACTGAAAATAAAAAAATTTTAAAAAATAAAAAAATAAAGAGAAAAAAAAGAAAAAAAGTTTAGGGCCAATACTTTGAATTATATTGTATATATTTTATGAACAGTGCTTATTAATACCAACTCGTCTTGGTGATCTCATTTTCTTTTCTCTTTTTTAGGTCACACCTGGTGACACTCAGGCATTACTCCTGGCTTTTCGCTCAGGAATTACTCCCTTGCGGTGTTTAGGGGATATGTGGGATGCTTGGGATCCAACTCAGGAGAGCCCCATGCAAGGTGAACACCCTAACCCGCTGTGCTATCTCTCCGGCCCTCGGTGATCTCATTTTCTTTACTCCCACAGCTCCTTTCCATCACTCACCACTGCTTCTGAAAGACTAAGACCTAAATCATTGTCCCTAACCCTGCCCAGTTCTGATTTTTTATGTCTTTGTGCTACTCTAAACACATTTTCCCCCTGGAGCTGGGTATATTTCTCTTAGATTTCTTTCCAAATTATCCATTCTATATATAATTCCTGAGTTTGTCTAACAAAATTTGTTCGACCTCAAACTGTAAAAATAAATCTGATATTTTCTATCTTTGTGTTAGACACATTCCCCCCACCAGTGGTAGAAGTTTAAATTGAAAACTGACCCTAGGTTTATGACTCACATAGATAAAATGATGTAGATAATATAAATTTTAAAATGTTACAATCAGCGCAAATGAGGAAGTAATTGCAAGCACAGGACATATGTAAAAGCACTTCAAATACATTGTTCAACACGATGAAATGGCTTAAGTGTGTGTGTGTGTGTGTGTGTGTGTGTGTGTGTGTGTATGTGAGCGTATGCACATGCGCATGCGTGCAATTTTGTTTGGTTTTGTATTTTGTTTTTGGGCCACATCTGAAAGTGTTAAGGGCTTTCTCTGGCCTGAACTCAGGGTCACTTCTGGTTGATTCAGAAGACCAATAGGGTGCTAGGGACAAATCTTGGTTGTCTCTGTGCAAGTCGGGGACCCTGCCCACTGCACTATCTCTCCCAGATAACAGCTTACATTTAAAGGTAGAAATTCACTTGAGGCTGGGTGAATAGCAACAAAATGAGAAATAACGTGGTGCCTTGCTCTGTTCTCAGAGCTTTTAACTCATTACATCTTAGTCCTAATTTCTTCCCATTTGACAGCAAACTCCTGAAATCAGTATTTATTTTCTTGTATTCTGTACTAAATTGGTGCTCATTAGAGTTATGTTGGTAATGCTTAATATTCCTTCTGATTTTAGTTTGACTCAGATCACAAATTTGAGCAACTTTCTGTAGGTTTACAATTCTGTAAGACAGTTTTCCACTGCTGCACACCCACCACCAAAATGCTAATGCCTACAATCAAAATAATTCTTTTAGTCATTTCTGATAATTCTTTATATCATTTCTTAATTTTTCATTAGAAAGGTGGATAGCATGAATAATATTTTAATATTTTCATGCCTTTCAGTTGCTATCAGGTGTACAAGACAAGAAGACAGTTAGAGTGAGCTTCAAAGAGGTGAAATACTTTAACAGATGCATCATGTATGATAATGGTCTGTGATTAGACACATTTGTTGCAATAGTGATAGCGAGATGGCTGAGTTTTAGATATTTAGGGCTATATTAGTATTAAAAATCAACACTTAGGCTTTATAAACTTAAAAGCCACACTTTCTCACTGACATTAAACATTCATGGGCAGGGTGAGGTGACTGGATAGAATGAGAAAATATTCCTACGTAGAACAAGATCAATGGGTGTGGTGGAAAAAGGAAGTAGTTCTAGTGCAAATTATGTGTGACTAATGTTATATGATATTCTTATTCCAATCATCAGCATTTAGTGACAATGAAATTCAGAATATAGTTGTGAAAGAATGTGACTGATGGGGGATGTCAGGGAAAGAAGTTGAAGTGATTTGTGGTTATAAGGTCAAAAATGAGCACCCTTTAAAATATAGAGCAACTTAGGAGAATTAAGCTTAAAACAGATAAGATGAGAGGAACCAGTTTCTGCATGGCATTCCCAAGAAGAAATAATACACTTGTTATGCATTACAGTCTGTGCTCAAAATGCTATTTCAGCATTCTGGGTATTAAAAAAAGAACCTTATGTGGTCTTGTAGTGAACGACTGTGAAGGATTATTTAAAGTAAACTGTAGGGAAATATAAAACAAACCCAGCTAATTTATCACAACAGTAAAGATGCATAAATAAAATGTTTATGAATAACAGGGACGGCTTACCTTTCAAAAGAATTCATTTTTAGAAGAAAACATGCCACATTTTACTTAAAGGAGACTGACCCCTATATTTCCCCTTAAACTCTATAACCTCTGGTTTAGTCTTACCTATTTCTGTGAATATAACACAATGAAAATAACACAATGACTATTTGGGGAAGCATTAATTATGTGATACACCTCTGGGAATCTTGGCTTGAAGGATATATATCAGATCTAAAACTAGTATCACCTTCATCTTGGGAGATAATGAAATTAAAAAATATGGTTGTCAATCAATTTACAAGAGAAAGAAAGTGGATGAGAATGAGGATATGCCTAAGTACCTTGTGGTTCTTAAATAATAATGCACAGCATTTTGTAGAAGAAACTTTACTATATCACTAACCATGTGGTTCAGTGAGTCGACATTCTGCACAATTTTTCATATAAGACTCTATTATAGGACTGGCTTTTAACTATATTTTTTCTTCTTCTTCAAAGTTGGAATATTTATTTCTGTATTTCTGGACTGCTATTTGTCCAACTAATAGCTTCTCCTCTCTGTCAGGTCACTTGGTTAGCTCACATTTCTCAACTTCCTATGCGGCTAACTCACACCATCATCTCGAATTTCTGACAAGTATTCTGTCCCATAAATTTTCCCAGGTGATCCTTAACATGCCTCTTTCCCTACATTTAATAGGATAGTCTTCAGGACCTATAAATTGGAGTTACTATTTTATGGAAACAATTTGGCTCCTGAATAACAGCAACTCTTACCACTTAACATAAAGAAGGAAAGAAAGAATCTCTTCTTTCTCTATACATGTGGCTATTTCTTTATAAAATTTTAGCTACTCCATGTTCTTTTTGTTTGTTTTGTTTTGGGGTCACAGTGATGCTCAGGATTTATCCTGGCTCTGCATTCATAATTATTCCTTGCAGTACATAGGGGATCACATAGGATGCCAGGGATGGTGCCCAGGTCAGCCCATGCAAGACAAGTGTCCTGCCTACTCCACTATCTCTCCAGGCCCTTAGCTACACCATATTCTTATGCCAATAAATAAGAGTAAATAATGTAAGGTGAATGAAAAAATATATTATTGAAAAAAGACAAGAAATGACAACTAATTCATATGGATATTCTGCTAAGAATAATGTTAAATAAACAAAACCATGAAATATGAAAAGACATCACATGGAATATGAGCATTATCAGTAAATGCTTGAGATGAGAGCATCCTACTGAAAATAGTATAACACCTACCTACACGGCAGAGCCTGGCAAGCTGCCGTGACTTATTTGATATGCCAAACAACAGTAAAAATTATGGACCTTATTCCCATGACCTGAAGGAATGGTTTGAGGTTCTTCCTGTTCCTGGAGCAAGCAGATACCCTTGGGCTACACTTACTTATGACAGGACATATGGAGATGTTACTTGTGCCCGCTTGAGCAAATTGATGAACAACTGGAAGACTGGTGATACAAGTGATGTAAAGACCATCCAATGTTTTTTCCATGACATCATCCTAGCAGTGCACTCTTATTTCTCCAAGTGGGAGAAGTTACCTGTTGGAGGACAGGTTTAGCTATTCTGGGAGTTTTGTTATTTTGCCCACCCCAGCTTAATCTATTTAAGTCAAGGTTCATTCTAATGAGACCTCTCTTCTATGTAAACACTGCTAGAGGGTGTGGCAGTTACAGAAGTCACCTTGATTGAATAACTTCTGACTTATACATCTACTAAGACTTCTATGTTTTCTAGATTGGGCACAGCTCCTCTGTATACCCACTGCACCTAGCGTGGGACAGTTAGAATTTACCAGGAGACTACCACCCTGGCTACGTTGAGACTATAGGAAGACTATAGGAAGGATCATACTAGTTTGCTTTAAGCAGGCGAGTGTGACCATTTCAGTACATGAGAACAAGATACTCAGAATCATCCTGGTGCAGATAATAATAAGAAGGACCTGTGGGTACCATCTAGATTACATGAAGCTCATGAAATTAAGATGTATTACTTTATATCAGCCCTCTCTCTCTCCAGTGTTTTACATAAGAGATAATCTCAGTAGAAAGGATTAGATCTTGGCTAACCTTTGTTTATACCTGCAATAGGGTGTGGCACTACACTCTGTTTAGAGTTCTTTGTTGACATGACCCTCCCTGGACACTTTGGTGTATAAAAGGGGACTGACTTGAGGCCTCTTCAGTTTTGGGCCCTTTAGCTTTCGGCTTTTGGCTCCTGTGGCTTTTGGCTTCTCAGTCTTTTGTTTTGGCTTTTGGCTTTTGGCTTTTTGCTCTTTGGCCTTTTGCTCCTTCTTCTGGGTAGGACTCATCTCGGATGAGATCATCTCTCTCTTGGTGGGAGACTTAGGCTCTTTTGTATGGTCTAAGTTCAGACCAGAGCTAGAGTTTGTTAATTATATTGGAGTGCTGTGGAAGAGTTTTTTGTACTATTAAAAGCCTTTTTTGCAACTGCACCTGACTCGTGAGTTTTCATCTGTTCCCTGGTGTCCTCGGAGGTAGAAGAGAACTTCTGTCCTGACACTGCTGGAGACCCCTGCGGCGTTCCCGACAGTTACCTACCAATGTGGAGGAAGTTTCACTAAAACGATCTTTCTCAGTCTGAGATAGGTAATTCCTATTTTTTTTAATTAAACATTTTATTATACCACCGTGAGATATACAATTACAACGTTGTTCATGTTTGGAGGTTTCGGTCACATAGTGTTGCAGCACCAGCCCTCCACCAGTACCCATTTCCCACCAACAATGTCCCCAATTCCCTCCACCCTCCCATAGCCTGCCTAAATGGCAGGTTCTTTATCTCTTTTCTCTCTCTCCCTCTCTCTCTCTTCCTTCTCCTACACACTGTGGGTTGCACTACATGCACTTGGAAGCCATCATGTGATTTTTTTTGCCTGTATTTAATGCTCTGTTCTATGTTGGTATCAGCCCTTTCAACATTTATTCACACATGTTCCCTTCTCTGTCTTACCTAACCTCTGACTCCCTCATGTTTGTGGTAATTTCCACTTTTGGTAAGTCCACCTGATACATTTATGTCATGCAAATAAATAGAGTCATTCTATGTCTCTCTCTTTCCTTCTGACTAATTTCACTCAACATGATCCTTTCCATGTCCATCCATTTATAGGCAAATTTCATAACTTCATTTTTTCAAAACAGCTGCATAGTATTCCATTGTGTAGATGTACCACAGTTTCTGTATCCAGTCATCACTTCGGGCATACTGGTTGTTTCCAAGTCCTGGCTATTGTGAATAGTGCTGCTATGAAAATAAAAGTGTGGATTGTGTTTCCACTGTGTGTTTTTGGCCTCCCAGGGTATATTCCCAGAAGTGGTATGGCTGGGTCAAAAGGGAGCTCAATTTCTAGTCTTTGGAGGAATGTCCATATTGTTTTCCAGAAAGGTTGTACAAGTCAACATTCCCACCAACAATGTATGAGAGTCAGTGGCTTTCCTATACACAAATAATGAAAGAGAAGAAAGGGATATTAAGAAATTGATTCCATTCACAATTGTACCACAGAAAATCAAATACCTAGGAATCAGCTTAACTAAGTGTGTAAAGGACCTATAAAAGAGAACTACAAGACACTGCTTCAAGAAATAAAAGAGGACATGAGGAAATGGAAACACATTCCCTGCTTCATGAATGGGGAGAATTTCAAGATAGTGTTACTCCCTAGAGCTTTGTACAGATTCAATGTGGTTCCTATAAAGATACCCATGACATTCTTTAAAGAAATTGACCAAACACTCCTGAAATTGGTATGGAATAATAAACCCCCACGGATAGCTAAAGCAATCCTTGGGAAAAAGAAGATGGGAGGCATCACCTTTCCCAACCTCAAACTGTACTACAAAGCAGCATTAATTAAAACTGTGTGGTACTGGAATAAAAACAGATCTGTGGATTTATGGAATAGAGTTGTGTATCCTGACACCCAACCTCAAACACATGATCATTCAGTCTTTGATAAAGGTGCAAAGAGTCCAAACTGGAGTAAGGAAAGCCTCTTCAACAAGTGGTGCTGGGAAAACTGGCCAGCGACATGTAAAAAAAAGAATTTGGACCTGTGTCTAACACCTTGCACAAAAAATCAGATCAAAATGGATTAAAGATCTCAATATCAGACCTGAATCCATAAAGTACGTTGAAGAAAATATAGAAAAAAACCCTCCACGACATTGAAGCTAAACACATCTTCAAAGGTGAAACACCATTAACAAAGTAACTAGAAGACAAACATATGGGACTACATGAAACTAAAGAGCTTCGGCACCTCGAAAGAAACAGTGACCAAGATGGAAAGACAGTCCATCTGTCTTTCCATCAAGACAGAATATTCACCCAATAATATTCAAGACCAAGAATATTCACCCAATACCCAACTGATAAGGGGTTAATATCCAGAATATATCAGGCACTGGTACAGCTATATAAGAAGAAAACAGCCAACCCCATTAGAAAATGGGGAGAAGAGATGAACAGAAACTTTGATAAGGAAGAAATTCGAATGACCAAAAGGCATATTAAAAATGCTCATCATCACTAATCATCAGAGAGATGCAAATCAAAACAACCATAAGATATCACCTCACACCACAGAGACTGGCCCATATTCAAAAGGGTAAAAGCAACAAGTGCTGGCATGGATGCCGGGAAAAGGGTAATTCCTATTTTTTTTAATTCATAGAATATTCTCCATAATGAGAAGACACCACATCTCAATATTAGATGTGTACTCTTGACTTTTTTCCCCATCTGGAGCACACATATTCTCTTAACTTATTTCTCATGTGTCCCTAAATGAAATTATTTCACTTCAAAAAAACTTGTGCCATAAGTTAGCTATATTATTGAAAATTAATCCTGGTCTGTTAAGAAAGAGAGCCAAGACATTTTTCTTCCCTTTGTGAACTCTTGAAATAAATTTCTTCCTCTGAAAGTAGGTTATTTTACCATATCTACATTATCCTAAAATTCCCTATTGATTTAAGGTACTTGGAAACACTGAATCTCCTAAAAATTTGAAATACCAACATAGCCCAAGTATGCTTCTCTCAATGATTCAAAATAAGATGTGGCAATCAGAAAAGTGTTTGCTGAATCTTTTATGTAATATAAATGAAAGGTTATATAAATGAAATCCCTGCACCTTATCCCCCAACACATCCATTAAAAATCCATCAGGTTAGGAAAGGGAGCCTTCACCAGTTAAAGAGACTGTACATGAAAATTCATGGAAACAACAGATTTCAATACATCATATCCAGGATGTGATAGTCTCAGAGGTTTGCACCACTGCTCTTTTACAAAATCTTTGATTTGCTTTTGATATGCATTTTCACCCTTTCAAATGCAACCAGATCTCAGTACATATCACATTTTTAATGAGAAGAAACAAGCAGGTGTTGATGTGTTATATATAACTGCAACAATTCCAACTACATTTGTCTAATGGGTATGAATATCACTTTTCAACAATACACTAAGGAAAATAAAAAATAGAATAGAATCTCCGTATTTGTCATGTAGAGAGGACATATTGTAATTGCAGCTTTCCTATATTTTGGGAATCTGCTGGAAATTAGCAACCTTTAGAAATTGCTGAAAGAACACTAATGTGAATCAAGCTCACATTATTGGTAATTTTTATATTTCTTAATAACCCATGTTTTCTTCTTGAAAGAATCAATTAGTATGAAATATTTATTCAATGATGTGCATAAGCAGTAGGTATTTTTATTACCAAAGTCCATGTTTATCAAAATGAAGTCTTTAATATAAGTACATCCTATTGAAATATCAGACTACTGCCTTTCTCTAACATAGAAGTGTTGATAAGCCATTATAGTTGGAGTGTTTTATTCTACAATTCAAAAATTCTAACTATACCATGCTTATGCCTAAAACAAATGAAATCACTGTCATATCAATGACAAACTATTTATTAAATGTGTAGCCTCTAAGAATAAGTTATTTAGGAATAAAGTTAAATAATTTGTGTAATGTGGTTCACGCATTCAAGAAGTTACAGATTTTTTAAACATGAGAATTAAAACTACTAACAGAGGCATCCTTTGCAACAATCAGTGGCATATAGTTATTAACCAAGGTTCAATAGAATGAGCAGAGTAAATGAAATCATATCCGACAAAGATAGAATTCAAAAGAGTAGCATAACCACAATGACAATAAAAGGTGCTTAAGGGTAGTAATTAATTGATTCAATAGAACTCTAAGTGCTCAGAAATGGGGTCTCGGAATGAAGATTAGGGTTCATTAACAGGAGTTCTCTTCTTAGAAATTTTAGAAATTAAGCAGAAGAATTAATGCAGGAAATATTCAACAAGGTACAACCTTAGTTTTCTTAACTTAGAGGAAAAAATATCAGGGCATGATTGATAGTAGATAGTCAAGGCTCTTGTCAACAGAGAAAGACAATTAACTTATCATCTCTTATATGTGGAATCTGTAAAATAAAATCTCAATAGAATCAAAGGTTAAAAAAATACACATTAAGGGGCCGGAGCGATAGTCCAGTGGGTAGTTTGCCTTGCATGCAGCTGGCCTCTGCCAGCCTGAGTTTGATCCTCAGCATCCCATATGGCCTTCCGAGCTCTGCCAGGAGTAATTCCTGAGTGCAGAACCAGGAGTAACCCATGAGCATCACCAGGTGTGACCCAAAAAGCCAAAAAAAAAACACATTAAAATGGGGCTTATAGGGGACAGTATGGGATAGGTAAAGTAAGAGAAGATAGCCAAATGGTACAAACCCCCAGTTACAGAATAAATCCTATAGTATAATGTATGAGATGGTGCTACAATTAATCATGACAAACTCAATATTTGAAAGTTGTTAAGGGAATGAATCTTAAAAGTTCTCAGCACAAAGAAACCAATCCTTAACTCGCAGTGATGAAAGTCAGCAAGACTTAACATGCTGATCTTTTCACAAACTATATACAATATCAAATTATTATGACATACATTTGAAACTAGCACAATGTTATATCTCTCAACTAAATATGAATGTTACAAAGAGGATCTGAGTTTTATATCAGGTAGGGGAGTTTGTTTTGCCCATAGACAACCTGCTAGGTACCAGGAATCATATATTACCATTTATACTATCCCTATGGTACCTAAAATCACTTTTCTCCATGGTTATTTCTAAAAAGGTTTGCATGAACTTTTTAGTTTGAGGATAATAGTTTAAATTAAATCTTATAAATTACCTAAGTAATGGCTAACACATTCCATTTTTCTCATATGGCTTTCTGGCACTATTAAAATGATTTTAGTTCTCCATTGTTAGTCTGGTATATTCATACAAAAACTTTATTCATCATATATTATGAAAGTATTTATGGATAATTCTGTCCCATATGTCAGTATATGCACATTGTATTTCCCTTATACTGATATGATTTTAATTGCTATGACTTTATACTAAAAGCTTATATTGTGAAATTAAAAACCATATTTACTACTGAAATAGCTGTGTTCCCTCTTACATTCTAGTGTAGCAGTAGAAAGTGATTCAAAGTAATTGGTGTTACAGGAGTGAGGTCCTGATTCAATAAGTTGAGTGTTCTTATAAATGGAAACTCTGGATCTCTCTCTCACTTCTCTCTTTTTCTCTCTCTCTTCTATTCCTCCTACTCCTCTGCCTTCTCCTCCTCTCTCTTCTATTTGATGATGGAACCAAAAGGCAACAAGCAGTCAGAACAGAGTTGTCACAAGAACTGAATTACTATCACCTGGCACATATTTCTTTGATTTCTCAACATTCAGAACTGTGAAAAATAAATTTTTTCTTCTTTAAATTAACTAGTGAAATATTTTGCCAAATATATATCTCCATGGCAATTTTACCCTTATTATACTTAAGCATTTGTCAGTTTGAGCTGACTAAAAAAAATCAAAGGTGGGGTATTACAGTAACAAATGCTTAAGAATATGAGAGTGAATATGTAATGGGTGATGAATAGAAGAAAGAGTGCCGAGGTACATATTTTGAAGGGTAAAATTGCCATGGAGAGATCTTTGATAGAAATATGGGTGCTAAAAAGCAGTTCTGGTGAGAGCTCAGAAAGGAGGTGATCTTAAGTGATAGCTTCCATGTCCTTAGAGAATACATAAAAATCATGAACAAATATTGTTTGAAATATGGGCATGAATGACCATTCTGGTAAGGTGTCAGGTAGAAATGAATATGTCATTGGAAACCAGAGGAAAAGAGATTTCTTATTATAAAGTAGGAAAGAAATTGGTTGAGCTCTATTCTTGTCTGTGATAAAATTGGATATTTAGCTGAAGAGTCTAAAGTGTTGTAGAAGTGTCTTGGTGCCATCTAACATCTTAGAGAAAAATGAAATAAGACCCCAATGAATTGAAGAATAAATTGTTAAACAAACATGAACCAAAAAAATTAATATTTGGGAAATTCTCAAACTGTCTATAGTTCATAATGCATGTTCTAAAGAAAGACATGAAGGGTGCAATTAGACCTTAACTTGATAAAGATTTAATAATATTACATCAATGAAAACATTGCCAATTTGAGTTGAGGTAGATGGAAATGGTACTAAATGAAGGAATGCTGCTGCCCTCTGAGTTTACTTTGAATTATTTGGATAGAAATGTCCATTAGTCTTTAAGAAAGAAAAGAATGATCTGAATAGCAACACAGATATCACCAGAGCTGCTACTTCACAACACACGTCAGAGAATATTTCATCTGTGATTTTAGTGGACCAATGTGGGAGACGCTCCTCTCAGTGACTAGGTTATAACCTACAAAGCTGTGGGGATGAAATTGCTGTCACCATGATCCTCCTTCACAGATTTCTAAGTCAAAATGTTATCCTTAAACCTTGTTTATAATAGAATTTGTTTGCTACATTTTTAACTTACTAAGGATCTATCATCCCCTCCTCTTCCGTTTGACTATCTTCCTTTTTGAGTAAATATGTCTCTGATCCCATTCCATCATTGTATTCTGGAAATACGTTTGTATGGTTTCACAGGTTCACGGCTGCAATAAATTAGTCAAATCTAGAATCTCATCCATGCCAATTTGGATGATAATAGCTATTTGAAACTTTTGACTTAAACTTTAGGTTGATGCTGGAATTAATTCATTATACCTCTGGGGCTATTGAAATGAAATATTTGTACTTTCCACGTGAGAAGGACATGCATTTTGGGACACTAGCTAGACTGGAACATTATGAACTGACTATAGGCCTTTCAAATTCATATGTGGAAGTTTTAATCCTCCATTGTGAGATTAAATAAAGAAATAATTGAGGTGAAATGTGGGCAGAAGAGTGAGGCTCTCAACTAATAGGTCAGTGTTACACAAAAGCTAGGCCTCTTTCTCTCTCTCCTCTTTCTTTCCCAAGGCATTATCTCATCCAGAAAGAGAGTGAAAAGTGTTGTCATCATGAACTAAACCCAGAAGCATCTTCACCTTAAATTTACAGCCTCCAGGACTGAAATAGTCCTTTTTTTATAAGCCACTCCGTGTGATGTCCCTTATTATGGCAACCTAAGCTAGAACAGTATTCTTCTAAAATTGTTCTACTTTAAAATGGATGCATTTGCCCAAATTTTTTCTTTTGCTAGATATATTTCATAAAATTGCATCAATTACTAGCAAGAGCGTTTCTGTTCTGATTTTAATTGTGACTACATGTCATTTTAATTGCTAAAATGAATAAATTGAGAATATTTAATATATGCACTCTTGACTATTTTGATACATGAACTTAATAAATCTTTCTACTTCTGCAGGCCTACTTTCATTTACATATGCAGTGTTTTGTAGTTTTCGGTTATTTTGTAGTTTCAGTTAATAAGTATTTCAAATTTATGTACTTTTTTCTTAATATTTCTTGTTTCGGTAATTAGACATTTAATTGCTTATACCTAGAAATACAAATAATTGTAACCTAAAACATTACCTACTTGAGGATCTAGTTTGATGATTTCCTAAAATTCACTATCTACAAATTTTACTAATAGATGAATAAATATAGGTTTTCCTTTTTCTTTTTAAATCATGTGTTGAATGTGTGTGTGTGTGTGTGTGTGTGTGTGTGTGTGTGTGTGCTGTTTATGCCTTTAACTAGGACTCTCGATTCAATACAAGGGATAAGAATGAATATTCCACTCTCAATTTTAGGGAGATTATTCTTTGGTATGGTAGATTTTGTTTTTTATATTTTATGGTTTTCCATATACACTCTTTCTCAATTTGAGAATTTTTCCTTCTGTTCTTAGTTTACTAATTATGTTATTCATGGACGTTTAATTCTGATAACATTTAATGGATCTATTATCACACATTACTTACCTTATTTGGGGGAAAGTATAATAATTCTATACCTATTAATAGACATTCAAATAACCTGACACTTTGGGTGTTTCACTTTGTAATCAATGTATCATTAATTTTGCCAAGCAACTGGAACTCATGGACACAAAAGTCTCCCTTGCTGAAAACTCCTGTGCAGTCTCAAGAGTGAGAATGGGGAGTATCTGTACTCTGCTAAACCCGATAGCTGCACGCACACACAACTGCTGTCACCAAGCCAACAGTTTAAAGTCTAACTGCATAACTTCACTAAGAAATCCGTTGTCACCCCAGTTCTACAAATCCTCAAGTTTCTGGACACCTCCAAATTACTTAGTACTGAAATTTCAGTAGGAGCAAACCAAATTAGATCAGAAAGTAACTTAGAAATTTATTAATTTAACAAACATAAACAATAAACAGAAGACTCAGCTAGTGACAAAGAATTAACGACCCCATGGTGGGATATATCAATTTTCACAATTTTTCTTTTGCTGAAATCACTTGTATCACATGTCTTCCTGTTGTCCATCGATTTGCTTGAGCAGGCAACAGCAACATCTCCAAGCGTCCTGTCACATTCTAGTGTAGCCCAAAGGCATCTGCTTGCTCCAGGAACACGAAGAGCCTCAAACCATTTGTTCAGATCATGGGAATGAGGTCTATAATGGTTACTGGTTTTTGTCATATCAAATACAACACTGGTAGCTTGTTAGGCTCTGCCAGGTGGGTGGGATACTCTTGGTAGTAGGCTCTCAGTTCATGCATTTACTGATGAACTGCACAGCCACAAAGCGACCATGCACAATGGGGACAGATCGACTTTTCTCTTGAGTGGAGCTCTGAGGAGCTGTGGATTCCGAATGTTGAAAATGGCTGCATTCATGCTGAAGGGGTTCCTCTGGCTTCTTGCAAGGCTCTATTGGGATGGCAGCCAGGGTTAGAACCTGCCTCCCCTCCCAGACAGGAACACTCCTGAACATTTGCTGAAACATTTAGATTATTACTTTAATCTTTTGGTTGTTAACAACAAACTGAAACAAATTATTGTGTGCCTACTTAAAGGACAGGCTTGGATTGTTTATGGGAAATTGGGGACAATGATGGAGGGAAAGTCATTCAGATGTTGGAATTGGACCATCAAAAGCCTGTAACAACTACATTATGAACAACTTTATAAATCATTGTGCTCAAATAAAGTTAAAAATTAATTTCAAAAAATTAATGAAATAGAATTTTCTTTAAAAGTTTTATACTTCTACTCGCAGTGATTATTACTCTGTACTACCCCTTCCCACCACCATAATGTTTTTGGCCTATTTTATGTTTTCCTGTTGTATCACTAATTAAGGCTTTATAAGTAGTGCTGAAAAATAGTCTATCCTCTAATATCTAAGTTTATGTAAAATTGGTATTGTTTTACATCTGTTCCTTAAAGAACTGACACATTACTATTGAAACTATCTGTGTCCACAATTTTATTTAGGAACATTCTAAAATTGCTGATTCAATTTTCTTAACACATATCTATTTCTATTTTTTAATCATTCTAGTTCCAGTAGGGGTAATTTCTGTTTTTAAAATGTTTATATTTTTAATGTTTTCATCTTCATCCTTTTAATTTGTTGAAAATATTGTATTAATATGTTATCAAATTAATTTAGTCTCTGCAAGTTGTGTTACCTTCTTCCTTAAAGTTAAAAAATTTTAAGCTCAATTTGCTGTCACAAACATCTTTATCTTCTAGCCCTGTGTGAACTCATTCAGTTTTCATTACTCTAGTGATTCTTCTTTATTTAATCTTATAGATTTTGCTGTAAGTGAAATATATTTGTAATATTTAACCAAAGAACCTGGAGAAGACTACAAAGATTCCTGATCTCTTTTTTCATATTGTACCTCTATACTGCTTTATAACACATTTTTAACCACCTTTGTCTCTTTGGATTCTAAGATATTGTTTCCTCATATAAGTGATGTGACTTTCCACAGGTGTTTTTCCTTCTATTTCCTGTAGTCCATAACATACCTCATTACATTTTACCCAAGGTCTGAAAGCAAGAACGTAGAATTACTTTTTTTGTTTTCATTTTCTCAGTGATCTTAGTCCTGTGTTGCCTGTTGTCTAATGTATGTACAAAGCTATTTTACATATTTTCTCCAGGTTACTACTTGTTGGTGTTAGGTAAAGTTTGACATTGATTAATCTTCAATGGCCAAAAAACCTTAATGTAATATTATAGATGGGGAAAACTGAAATTGAAAGATTTTTCTTTTCTAGTGTATAAAACTCAAAAATATGATTAAACCCACAGCTTTGCCTTTTCTGCTTTATCCTGTTACCACTCTAGTTGTTCAGTATATATATATATATATTATATATTCAGTGTATATATATCTATATATATATATATATATACATACATATATATAAAACACAGAGAATTTCACTAGCTTAAGGAGAAATTTCCTTTTGTTTTTAAATTCCTCAGGCTGATTGAATTGGAGAAAATGTGTTAGCATAAAACAATAAAAGATTGTGAATTATATAATTTGTGATAGAAAAATTTAAAGAATATGGAAGAAAATAACTTTTACAGAGTTAACAGAAGAAAATTACTGCATACAATAAAAGTACATGTGAAACAGAAAATATAAGAATTCCTAAAAAATTGCATCCACTTCTATTATTGTCATTGATGAGAACTTTCTGATTTTAATTAATATTGATGTCAACCATACTATCTCATTGAAATCAAGCAGAACCATTTTTGTTGCTTTGTTCTCCTTGATCCCCTGAAGAAGTCTGTCTGAAAATTATTTACTACATTTGTTATAATAAAAAAGACTTTAAAAAGCATATTTATTTTGTTAAAATTTTAATAGTAAGAAATTTGTCCCATTTTAGCATTAGTGAATATTTTGAAAATTTTTAAAACAATAGATTTTACAGAAAATAAAAAGGACATAATTTTTATGCAATTCAGTTATTTAACATTTTGCTTCATTTTAAATTTAATTTTCTAACTTTAGTTATCTTTATGTGAATGACCGAACTTAAAAAAAAACTGGGGAAAAGTACAAGAGTCAGCTACTGATCTGCCCCATGTGGAAGCAACCCAGGAAGCTGACCTCTGGTCATTGGTAAGGGACTCGGCCAGCCCCCTGGCCAAGTCCAACATTGCTCAAAGGGTTTGCTAACAAGTGCAGGGGAGAGGCAACTGTGGTTGGACTTGGAGCGGAGATTTGAGCTCCTCCGAACTTTTCTCCATCTTCATGCCAGCTACCCCAGAAGAGACACATGCCAGACCCACAGCTCCATAGGCAATCCCGGAAGAGTTCCAGGTCCAATCACTCCAGACCCATAGCCAAGCTGCTCAGTCCCATGTGGAAGCTGACCTCTGGTAGTTGGAAAGGGGCTCGGTCAGGTCCTGGGGAGTCTAACATTGCTCCAGGGGTTCACTCACATGTGCAGGGAGGGGCATGCTGGCCGGGCATTCTTAGATACTACTAGATGTTAGGATCAAGTCCTTCTTAGGATCTTACATACCTATACACTGTATACAGTACTAAGCAGGTTCCAGTCATGACCCATCATCCCAGTGAGCATAGCAGGAAGCCAGAGCAACCCCTAGACCATGAGGTCAGTCATTTTCAACATCCAGACTCCACAGCTCCTCAAGCTCCACCCAAAAGAAAACCTGATCTTTCCCCTTTTAGTTTCATCAGTAAATGCTCCAGGTGAGAGCCTTCTACTGAGAGTATACCAGAGACTCTCAGACATGGGGCAGAGCTGCTACTTGTTCTCCCTGTGCCCAGCCGCTCATGAGGCACCTGGGAGGCATGGTGGGTTCTAGCCTTGGCCTGCCACCCCATCAGAGCCTCACAACAAGCCAGACGACCCCCGACTCCATGGGGGCAGCCATCTTCCACATCCGGACTTCCCTCTCGCCGCAACTCCACCCAGCAGACCAGGCTATCACAGCCCGGATCATCCACACCCACCATGCAGCAGTTATTTTTCAATCTGGCCCAGGTATGCTGAACCAGAGAATCTCAGACATGGGGCAGAGCTGCTACTTGCTCTCCCTGTGCCCAGCCACTCACAAGGCACCCAGGAGGCATGGCAGTTTCTAACCCTGGCCTGCCACCCCAGCAGAGCCTCACAACAAGCCAGACGACCCCCTAACTCCATTGGGGCCTCTGTTTTCCACATCCGGTCTTCCCTCTCATCTCAACTCCACCCAGCAGACCAGACTATCACAGCCCAGCTTGCGGGGCCGCTAGCGACCGTGCGGTTCATTAATAATTGCTTTATTTAGAGGTGACTACAGAGTATGCCACCCACCCAGCAAGCCTGGCAAGCTGCTCGTGTTGTATTTGATATGCCAAATACCAGTAACATTTATATTAGGTCATTCCCATGACCTAATATAATGGTTTGAGGCTCTTTATGCTCCTGGAGCAAGCGGATGCCTTTCAGTTCTACTAGCATGATACAGGACATATGGAGATATTACTGGTGCCCACTCTAGCAAATAGATGATGAACGGGAAGATAGTGATAGTGATAGTGATACCACCTACAAAGCAGAGCCTGGAAGGCTACCTGTGTTTGATTTGATATGCCAAAAAAATAGTAACAATTATGGATCTCATTCCTATGATCTGAAGGAATGGTTTGAGGCTTTTCCTGTTCCTGGAGCAAGCAGATCCCCCTGTGGTGCATTTGCCTGCAACAGGATGTCCAGAAATGTTATTGGTGCTCAAGCAATTCGATGAACAACGGGAAGACAAGTGATGTGAATAACTCATGGCAGTGCTTTTGGAATCCTATTGTACTATTGCTCCACCCTCTAGCATCAGACTTTTAAATAAACATTAGCACCCCATACATTGGTAATTTATGTGAAATGTACATTAATGTGAGCTTATTGGCTACTTCCCAGGTTTATTACATACTTCCTAAATTAGGAAATTGGCTAGGTATTACTTGTAGGAATTTTGTTTTCAGTTCTTTATTTCTAGATGTTGGTAGTCACAAATTATAGATTATAGCTGTGAAAATAAAGTAGTTTGTTCACTTCTAGGCATATAAACACAACAAAGTATTGATATGTTCTTGGAACACATCAGTCTTTTATTACCAAGAAGAGAAAGGATTCCAAGACAGAAACAAACAAAAAAAGGAATAGTAGAACGTTCATAGTATCAGTTCCTGAAGTACTTTTGTAAAACATGCATTTCCTTCTAAGCCTAAATATTTGAGAAAGTATCTTTCACTGAATCATAATTCTCAAATTAAAGGCGATTTAAAAGTACTGTAGCAGATTGTCTCCACCATGACCTGTGTGACGGGCATTATCTTGTTGCTTACTCCATATTGGCAGGCGTGGCTGCGAGCTCTCAGCCACCAGAGCCAGCAACCCAGGAAGAGAGACACTTCAGACCCACAGCTGCACTGGTGCGTGGCCACTCTGTGGCCGCACAACAGAGTTCACTTGTCACTTGTCTTCCCATTGTTCATTGATTTGCTTGAGTGGGCACCAATAACATCTCCATATCCTGTAGTGTGCTATTGTAGCCCAAGGACATCTGCTTGCTCCAGGAACATGAAGAGCCTCAAACCATTCCTTCAGGTCATGGGAATGAGGTCAATAATTGTTACTGGATTTTGGCATATCAAATTTGACATGGGTAGCTTGTCAGGCTCTGCCGTGCAGGTGATATACTCTCAGTAGTAGGTTCTCATCTCATGCATTTACTGATGAATCAAAGGGAGAGATCGGTTTTTATCTTGGGCGGAGCTTTGAGGAGCTCTGGAGTCTGGATGTTGAAAATAGCAGCCTCATGGCGTGGGGGTTCCTCTGGCTTCTTGCGAGTCTCTATTGAGATGGTGGGCCAGGGCTAGAACTAGCCTTTCCTTGCAGGTGCCTCTAGATCAGCTGAGCACAGGGAGAGCCAGTAGCAGCAATGCCATGTAAAGAATCAACTAGCCAGTGTATCAATGTGAAATCTCCTGGGAAGGACCTGGTCCTAATTTCCATTATTGTCTAAGACTGTTGTGTGGCCACAGAGTGGCCACGCACCAGTGCAGCTGTTGGTCTGAAGTGTCTCTCTTCCTGGGTTGCTGGCTGTGGTGGCTGAGAGGTCGCAGCCACGCCTGCCAACATGGAGGTGGAGTAATGGGAGGAAGAGCCTAAGTCTCCTCTCTATGTCCAACCAGTGTGGCCCCCCCTGCACATGTGAGTGAACCCTTCGAGTTATGATGGACTTGGCCAGGGACTGGCCAAGCCATTTACCAACCCCAGACCTCCATGGCTGCTCTACGTGGGGCCCCACTTGTTGCACATCACTTTTCTTTTGCTGAAATTACAAATTAGGTATCTTGTTTATTCTATGAAAAGAAAAATAGTTGCTAGAGTCTCATGGTTCTAGAAGGACAACTGAAAGCACACATAGAAATTATGAATCTTTGAAAGCATCTATGACTAAAGTAGAAAGATAACGGACTTTGTGTTTGGCATGACTCTACTGATTGCATCCTACAATAACAGCTTACTCAGTCTTTGCCCAACAAAAGTTATCTGTGACTCAACTAGTTGGGAAGGATCTGAGCCTGACTAAGCAATATGAACCATGGAGACCAGCATTAGATGATTTCAGTGTTTCATTACTGTGTAAGGACATGGACATTTGAATGGACTTTAATAAGAAATTATTTCTGGCAACACCCCATTACAGTCAAAAGACTATTAAACCTCTGTAACTCAGCAGTCTACTCAGAATCAATAGTTCTACCATGTTCCCATAGTGTTATCAACTGGTCTATCATGGGTCTTAGGCCTATATATAAGAGCAAGGACTGCGGTTTAAAGTCTGTCCTGTAATGGTCTTATTAAGATTGGTAAAATTCCAATCTTTTATGTTAAAAGAGACTTTATCCAAAGTAGTAAAATGAAAAAAAAAAAACTTGTTGGGTGTCGGGGATGCCGCTGGGGTATCAGGACAGAAGTTCTCTTCTACCCCGAGGATGCCAGGGGAACAGATAAAAACTGTGTCCAGCACAGTTCCAGATAGTTTAATAATACAAAAGCTCTTTCATCAATAAATGCTTCGTTTCATCAATAAATGCTTTATTTGGAGGTGTTTAAAAAAGTATGCCTCCCCCAAGGCAAGCCCTGGCAAGCTGCTCGTCTTGTATTTGATATGCCAAATACCAGTAACAATTATATTAGGTCATTCCCATGACACAGGTACACCCAGCAGAGGAGAAACCAGCTTTCCCCGTTGAACCCCCTGCACTCCATGGACCATGAGAGCAACTTCCGACCCGAGTCCACCATCCCGATGGAGCCTCGGAGGAGCCCAGAGAAACCCCACACCTTGCTGGCAGCGATCTGTGTCACAATCCACACTCTGCAGCTGGTAAGATCTCCCCACAGTATATTAATCCAGTCTCCAGCCCACAGATTAATCCAGTCTCCAGCCCAGCTTGTCAGAAACCCAGCCTACAAGGACCCGCCCTGCAGAGACCAGCCCTTCAGAGGAGAGTATTTCAAACCCAGAAATGCTTGAGCCTAAGACACAGGTACACCCGGCAGAGGGGAAACCAGCTTTCCCGTTGCGTGCGGCCGCTGTGCGTGGCCGACTACCTCAAACTACCACAAATATTCTACCCACCTCTCTGAGAGAGTCCCACAAAGTAATGAGAATATAGTGCCCGCATGGCAGAGCCTGGCAAGCTGTCCGATGCGTGTTCGATATGCCAAATCCAGTAACAAAAATGTTTATTTTCCTGACCCGAAAGAGCCCTTAATACGGCAGCAGTAAGAAAGGCAAACAAGCAGTGCCTGATAAAATTTCAAGGCTGTCCTAGGCTGCCAAAGCGAAGAAGGACTAAAATGACTGTCTGTACTTTCAATGCACGTACACTGGCAACGGAAGCATATATTGAGGACCTGATGCTGCAAGCAAGAAAGATCAAGTACGACATCATTGGTCTGACTGAGACGAGGAGGCGTCAGTCGCATCATGCTGTATTTGACACCGGAGAAGAATTGTTTCTTGGAACATGTGATGAAAGAGGCGTCGGTGGCGTTGGTGTCCTTGTCAACACGAACATGGCTGTCAACATTGATTCATTTGAATGCCTAACAAACCGAATAGGACGATTACACTTGAGGAGATGTGGCCCACTGCCAGCAATTTCTATCTTCATTGTCTATGCACCAACATCCACATACAAAGAAGATGAAATTGAGAAATTCTACATGGAATTAGAGGAGTTCTATAAAAAGGATCACACCTTCTACAAGATCATAGTCGGTGATTTTAATGCCAAGATAGGACCGAGAAGATCGGCTGAAGAACTCCACATCGGGACCCATGGCCTAGAATGGAACGAACAAGGTGAGAGACTATCTGAGTTCATCATGTCCACCAAGACTATTCATGGGAACTCACAGTTTCAGAAAGCTGAAGTGAAACGTTGGACATGGGAATCTCCTGGCAGACAGTTCCACAATGAAATTGACCACATCATCTTCAATCGACGGTTTTGTCTGACCGATGTTGCTGTCGTCCCCAAATTCCAAACAGGATCGGACCACCGTCTCCTTCGTGCAAAATTCTACTTCCCGCAACGGGGAGAAAAGGCTGCAAAGTTTAAGAAGAGAACTCCCAGAACGACCACCAACTGGGACCTCTTTGGCACCATTGCGGCAACATGGGAAGATACCATCATTGATGACATCGATGAAGAATACAACCGACTGGTTCAGCACCTCCATGAGTGTGCGAAGAATGCCGAGAGAGAGAAAGTCACAAAAGGACGCTTGTCTTCAGAAACTCTTGAGCTCATTCGCCAACGTGGCAAGGCGCTGAGCCTCAGGAGACCTAATGCTAACGTCCAAGCTTGCTAAACAGTGCAGAGAAGCGATAAAAGCAGACCTCAAAGACAGAAGAGCAGAAATACTGGAAGATGCAGCAGAAGCCAGGAAAAGTATTCGCACTGCCCGCCTGTCCTTCGCCAACTATAAGACCAAGATGACTGCCCTCCGACGCCCTGATGGATCTATCACATCTTCCAGAAAGGCAATGGAGAAGATTATCCAGGACTTCTACTCAAATCTCTTTGATAGCCACATCCACCTGCCCACATACCAAATTCCACAGGATGGATATGTCATTCCCAACGTTCTCCCTTCTGAAATCCGACATGCCATCTCATCGGTAAAGAAGGGAACAGCACCAGGCCCAGACAAAGTCAGACCCGAACATCTGAAGAATCTGCCGTCGGTACTCATCAATACACTAGCTCGGCTCTTCACACGCTACCTGTCCGAATGCAAGGTGCCCTCCCAATGGAAAACCAGGAGGACAGTTCTACTGTTCAAGAAGGGAGACATTCATGACATTGGCAACTATCGCCCCATCTGCCTGTTGTCTGTCATCTACAAGCTGTTTACACGAGTCATCCTGAACAGGATTGGCAGAACACTAGATGAAGGACAACCATGCGAGCAAGCAGGTTTCGGAAAGGATTCAGCACAATCGACCATATCCACACAGTAACCAAGCTCATTGAGGTTTGTAGGGAGTACAAGATGCCACTCTGTCTCACGTTCATTGATTTACAGAAAGCCTTTGATTCTGTGGAGACTGAAGCAGTCATCGAAGCCCTAGTCAAACAGGGTGTTCAAACCCAATACATCAAGATCCTTCGTGAGCTGTATTACGGATTCACCACCAGGATCTCACCATTCTACAAAGAAGTGATCATTGATGTCAAAAGAGGGGTTCGACAGGGTGATACCATCTCACCAAAAACTCTTCAGTGCCACCCTCGAGAACATCATGAGACAATTAGAATGGGAAGGAATGGGAGTGAAGATAGATGGTCGGCAACTACACCACCTCGCTTCGCTGATGACATCGTTCTAATAACACCAAACATTAGCCAAGAGGCACAAATGCTGGCTGACTTTGACTGAGAATGTGGAAAGGTAGGTCTACAGCTGAATCTGAAGAAAACTATGTTCATGAGAAATGAACTAGTTCCAGAGGCCCCATTCACTCTCAATGGAACAAACATCTCTGAATGCAGCAGATATGTGTACCTAGGTCGAGAAGTCAACATGATGAACGACCTAAAACCTGAGCTGCGCAGGAGGAAGAGAGCGGCATAGAATGCCTTCAAAGGCATCGAAGAAATAGCTAAAAGGACAAAGAACCTCCGGCTCCAGGCACATCTCTTCGACTCCACCGTTCTCCCTGCATTAACATACGCCTCAGAGACCTGGGCCCTATGAAAGCAGGATGAGAATGCTATTCGGGTCTCCCAGAGAGGCATCGGAAGAGCTATGCTTGGAATATCACGTCTCACTCAAGTGAGAGAAGGAATCGGAGTTCTGACCTCCGTCGCTATTCCAGAATCAGGGACGCTGTCTCGTTTGCCAAGGCATCGAAAATCAGATGGGCTGGACATGTAATGCGATTTGGAGACAACCGCTGGACTAGAGCCGTTACCGACTGGATCCCACGGGATGTCAAAAGATCACGTGGCCGCCCACCTACAAGATGGTCAGACTTCCTTGTTAAGACCCTGAAGGAACGGTTTGAGGCTCTTCATATTCCTCAATCAACCAGATGCCATTGGGCTACATTGGCACGTGATAGGGTCCAATGGAAATGTTACTGGCGCCCGCTCGAGCAAATCGATGATTAACGGGATTCAAGTGATCAAGTGAAGTGATCAATATAATGGTTTGACGCTCTTTATGTTCCTGTAGCAAGCCGATGCCCTTGGCTCTACTGGCATGAAACAGGACATATGGAGATATTACTGGTGCCCGCTCTAGCAAATAGATGATGAACGGGAAGATCATGATCGTGATCGTGACAAAAGCTCTACCAAATGCAATCCAATACAATGAAAGAACTCTAGCTATGATCAGAATTTAGACCATACTAGAGAGCTCAAGTCTCCCACCAAAGAAAGAGGATCTCAAAAAGAAGCAGAGGAAAAAAAGGGGAAGGGGCCTCAAGTCAGTCCCCTTATATACACCAAAGTAATCCTATCTGTGACAGGGAGTGTGCTGTCAACAAAGAACCCTAAATTGCTTGTAGAAGGGTGGTGCCACACCCTATTATAGGAATAAACAAAGGATTATGCCAAGGACTAATCCCTTCTTTTGAGATTATCTTTTATGTAAAACATTGGGGGAGAGAGAGAGGGCTGATATGAAGTAATACATCTTAATTTCACGGGATTCATGTAATCTAAATGGTACCCATAAGGTCCCTTCTTATTTATTATCTGCACCAGGGTGATTCTGAGTATCTTTTTCTCTGTATACTGAAAGGGTCACACTCACCTGCGTGAGGGCAAACTAGTATAATCCTTCCTATAATCTTAAAGATAGTCTCAACGTCTCAACGTAGCCAGGGTGTAATCTTCTGGTAAATTCTAACTGTCCCAAGCTGGGTGCAGTGGGTATAAAGAGGAGTTGTGCCCAATCTAGAAAACATGGAAGTCTTAGTAGTTGTATAATAACTCAGAAGTTATTGAGTCAAGGTGACTTCTGTAACTGCCACACCCTCTATCAGTGTTTACATAGAAGAGAGATCTCATTAGAATGAACCTTGGCTTAAGAATATGTAAGTAGATTAAGCTGTGAGTGGGTAAAACAGCAAAGCTCCCAGACTAGTTAAATCTGTTGTCCAACTGTTGGGAAGGAAAATTTGTCTAATTTAATTTAAAAATGAGTGACTAGATTTCCTACTATAATTGATTCATGTGTCAAGAAAACCCCTACCTGGTCACATTTGGATGAATCTTCTGAGCCAAAGATGTGACTCAACTATTGAACCTATGCCCAGGTGTGTCAATAAAGTGACTATTTGAAAATGCATCAGATGTGTACGTTCTTTTGCCCCAAACTAGAGTCAGTAAAAGTCTGGCTTTAGGAGAAAATACGTTGTACTTTACTTGCTAGTTTTGAAATGAGAAAGACAAAACTGGGATATCAATGCCCAAGATTCTTTTTATTTGATCAGTTTTGGGGAGCTATACCTGGTGGTGCTCAGGTTTTATTCATGGCTCAGGAATCACTCCCTAGTAGGGTTAGGGGCTCTGGGGATCAAATAAGTATCAGCCATGTGCAAGGCAAGTCCTTTAATCCCTGTATTATCTCTCTGATCCAATTTCTTCCTAAGTGATAAGTTAGATAACTGTGTTAGAAAGCACAGTTTCATCTGTGTATCTAAATTATAAACCATTTCTACATGGTCACTACATATAAATCTAATTTCATTTTTCCCTTTTGTTTTGCTTTGTGGGTGGGGCACACTCCTAACACTCAGGGCTAATCCTGACTATATTCTCAAGAACCATATTCTTGGTTGGCCTTGGAGGAGGAATCCTCCTAGTTGTCCCCTGGTAGACCATATGCAGTGTGGGGAATCAACCTGAGTTGATCTAGTAAGAGTCTTATCTACTGTATTATGACACTGGCGCTAATTCTCCATTTTATGTATGGATACTATAAAATAGCAGAAAGTTTCACATTCAGTGATAGATGCAACCAAGATTCCTAGCCACTGTTCTTCAACCCTGTACAGAATTGACCAAGATACACAGATAAACTTCTATATTTGATTAGTAAGTTTGGCAAGCACTGCTTTGTGAACCCCCACCCACAAATGTCAGGTACTAGTGATGTAGGCAGATAGATAGGGCAGAGCCTGTGGCACTGGAATTCCTGGGATGTAATAAAACCAACAGCTCCAAGGCTGCAGAAATTACCATTTTGCAGACACTGAAAAAGGCCTAATAAGGCTTCACTAGAACCAAGAGACCTTAGGAAGAGTGGAGCCCCTTCAGAGAGAAGTTCAGTCAGGAATGAAGGACAGAAAAAGAATTCAAAGACCACCCACCTCTGCCAACACTGCCTCCCTTGGCAACTGGTCTAGCAACCACTTTTACCTAGGTAGAAGCCCCAGAGGTGTTGAAGGGGTTAAAGTTTGGGGAGAAAGTTATAAAAGCCACCTTGAACAAAGGGAAGACATGCATAGGCTGCCAAGCCATGTGCTGCTTGAGCCCATGTGGCCAAGTACATGTGACTCCAGCATCTCCCTCTTTAGATGTTTACTCTCTCTCTCTCTCTCTCTCTCTCTCTCTCTCTCTCTCTCTTTCTCTCTCACTTTCTCTCCTCCTTCCCCTTACAGAAAGCCTCCATAATGAATTCTGTTTTCCTTCACTACTTATGTACAGAATTTTATTTTTCCATGAGGAAGACACAGGATCTGAAAAAGCCCTAGGTAATGCCTAGGACTTAGTTTTCTTTCTGCAAAGAACAATTCCTCTCTCCAGCCTGAGTCAGTGGTTACCTGAGAAACCTGGGTGGTGAGGATCAACTCCGTAGACACCAAGTGGACTTCAGGTGTGGCTTGATGGCTATCATGTGAGTCGGGCAGGGTTCTGGCCTGTGCTGTGCAGGGGCTCATCGCTGACTCTATCCTGTCCAGCAGGTCCAGGGTGTGGCAAGGTGGATTGGGAGAAAGGGACCATCCCTCTCCTTCCGATTCACATAAGCCACCCTTGAGGGCCCGCCCATGACACTAGGAAATGTATATCCTAATAGAATGAGTCTTCCTTGACGGAAATACATATTCTTACCTGGAATTTTCTACTCTATTTCTGCTTTCAAAAATGTCCTTTGTTTAATCATCCAGCTCAAGTGTTACTCTACTCAGGACTAGGCTACAATAAGCAGGCACATTGGACAACTGATAATTTGTTGTTCTTTTAGAAACAACATGTCAAATAAAAAAAATTTACACACCTTTTTCTTCACATTCATAGCATGAATTGAATATAACTGACATAATCCTCAATTTTACTGGAATTGCTTCTCATGTCAGTTTTCACACACACCTTCTATTTGTGATTGGATAGTACTAGTTACTCACACTTAATAGTATAGAAATAGGTAAATGGTAGTGAAATATCTATCATTTTATTACAGAATTTCATTTTCCAAAGACTATGATGTCAAGTGTCATCAGCAACTTTCTCTAGGTATTAGAAACAAGCTAGGATTGCAATCTAATCCCCTCCCCCTTTTTGAAAATGTAGCAAAATACTTTTTACTGAAATAAATTTAGAGACTTGAGGTGAGAAAAAGAATTCTTGTATTCAGGAGTTACTGCTTCTCCAGAGGGAGACAATGGATTTTGGGAGAAGGTTATAATTGTTTTAGCCTGGAATTCTTTGTATACATAAAAAATTAATCTTGGCACTGTCACAAGGGAAAGACAGAATTCTTGCTGGTTTTGTCCCGTCTCGTTCTAACCTTTACCTTTAGACTCACCTGCATCTCTGCTTTCTGAGGCCTTTCATCCTCTGAATGTTGCTTGGCTTCCCTCAACTCCAGGAAGCTCAGTATTTGCATCTCAAAGGAAGTGGCCTTGATACCCTTGGGCTAAATCAGGTCAGGGCAAATTTTTCACCCTAAATTTTATTATTTTCTAAAAGCTTTACCAGAGCCACTCTAATTATCTGTTTTCAATAGTCTGCCTCGTAGAAATTTTACCACTTAAATCTTTAAGGGAAAGTGGATGAAGTTCTGCTTTCTGTTAAATTGGTAATACCCTAAACTACATCAGTCATGCCAGTGAGGTAGGTCTTTCTCTAGGATGGGATGGTAGTATCCATGTCAGTGGTAGCTAGGCCCATTAACAGTCTGAAAATCATGTGAAGGCTTTCATGTTGGATGAATTAGCAGCAGATGTCTCATTTATAGAATTTTTTGTGAACTGATTTGTGCCATAGTTGACTACTCCTATCCTAGATCCAGTTCTACATTTAGGTTAAACCCCATAAACACCATAGACTGAGATAAGATCCCTTCTCTCTTTTTCTTGGTCATCAGAAGTCTGTACTCATCCTGAGTCCATCAATTTTTATTCTAGGCTTCAATAACTTCTCACATCCTAATGACTCTCCCAAGAAATCAATGTCTCTCTTGAATGTTTTCTCCACTTGAGATATGTTTTTCTCTATATGAAATATGTGCATATCTCATAGAGCACATATATGATATGAGTGATTAATTATTTTGTTAACTAGTTTTGAACATTTTTATTTGTAAGCATCTAAATTCACCTTTAGGGGCCTGAGCCCCTAAACACAGTGGGTAGGGTATTTGCTTTGCATGCGACCTACCTGGGTTCGATCCTTGGCATTCCAAATGAGTCCCTCCACCCCAGCAGCACCAAGAGTAATTCCTGAAAGAAGAGACCAGGAGTAATCCCCTGAGTGCCCCCGGGTGTGAACCCCCAAAAAAGCTAAATTCAAGTTTAAGTTAATCTTTAAAGTACTTTAAGCATAAGTACTTTTAAGCATAAGCATTAAGTTAGAGTCCTTTTCAATATGCGAATGAACTTTGTAGAACATAACTACAATATTAAAGAATGCCAAAATCAGGAAAAAAAGATGGATTTTACCCCAATGTATGGATTTTTACAGAGGTGGTATTTACAGTGGATCTCTATGTTCTGGGGGAGGGAATGAAATCCCTTTGTTTTTTAAAATGTAGGAAAGCTGCCCTAACAATTAATGTTTCCCCAGATTGTCGGTGCTGCTTTGACACATGTTAAGTCCCAGCTATGGGCTCAGTCATTGCTATGTTTATTCCCTTTTGATCAGAAATTCTCACAGATATATATGGAAGGCAGATAGCTCAAATTCCTAGTCTAGTGAAAGCGTGGGAAGAATAAAAATGTCATAAATTGAATAACAACTGGCTTCCTATAGTCCCACCTTGTTCATATAGTAACGATTCTATGTATAGGTGCCCAATCATCTCAAAAATGTAGGCCAACTCTCACAAATAAATTTCCTAAGAAATAAAAACTGAAATCAAAGAATAAGAGCAGGTAGAGACACCTCTTATAGTCACAGATAATGTCTATGGCTAGTATAAACCATTTTTGTGCCCTCTCATATTTTTCATGATCTTATTGCTCTTCCTTTTGTTGCACATGTCCTTTGGATTTGCCACATCTTTCAACCACTTCATGACTGTGTAGCTCCATTCCAACTTCTGAGGGATCCTGCCTTGTTATTCATACTGATGTGTTGTCAAAATACTGTGGGAAAGCAAGTTAACAGTTTTCTGAATCCATTTTGAACAAAATAAGGGAATTTCTGTATCACTTCCATGCAAAAAAAAATATATGAGAATATCTTTGCTACTTTAAAAATAAGATAAATTGAAAACTTTTCTATTAAACAAGTTGGTAAAGTAATATTACTTTCATATTGTTACATATTGGCAAGGTAGGCTAGGACCAGATACAAAAAAGAAGAACTGTCAGAGACAAAGACAGAAAGAGATAGAGGAAAATGGCAAAGGGAGGGTGTA
The DNA here is from genome assembly GCA_021461705.1 of Cryptotis parvus. NCBI lineage: Eukaryota > Metazoa > Chordata > Mammalia > Eulipotyphla > Soricidae > Cryptotis > Cryptotis parvus. The sequence goes on from JAJIBD010023528.1 coordinate 246,038, forward strand.
TCTTAGAGTACCAGAGGGAATCTGAAGAAAATTCCCTTTTTCCTTAGAATAGTTTTTATACTTCCTTTCATGCTTCAGCCTCCCAAGGGAGTCATTGGGAACTATGGCAACTAAAGCTTGTATTTGAACATTTCAATCTCTGCATGATTCTCTGGGAGTAGAAGAGGTGGCTGTATGCTGCTCCTTTTCCCTTCTACTGGACTTTCTCAACGTAAACCATCTTAAAGATTTCTACATTGAGATTATACTACAAGATGCTAGAAGGAAGGAAGAAGTTGAAAAAGAAACACATTTTTAAGGGAAGGAGAGCAAAAGTATTACGATTCATGTGTCAGTATGCTGATAGCATGAGTCTATGACATCCTTCTCTGTGGGTCTAGACTTGGCTTATACACAGGTTAAGAAGCTTGCCTATGGATGTGTTCAAATATTAGCTGAGTAAGATAATGTAAATTATGGCAAAATCATTATTGAAAACAAATAAAAACAAATAAAAAACCAAAAATTTCAGTATTTCTAGACAATTGCTTGGGAAAAAAAGCCCAGAGATAATAACTTTTTTAAAATGGTTGCCCTATTTCATTCATGTGTGCCCTTATGAAGTTGTTTCAATTATTAATTAAAAGTTGAAAGATGTGTAATTAGCCATAAACTGAGTGCCATAAAATAATAAAACGTAACTTCAATGTCTACGCATTACTTAAGTACTCTAATTTTTGTCCTGTGAGGACTGTAGGAAAAACTTTTTGGTAAAGATACGAAAAGGAGAGAATATCTAATGCTAAAATCTGCTTACACAATTTTTTAATTTGATTTTCAAATCTTAGAAGTTAAATTTCTTTATGAGTTCTCTTTAGAGATGAGGAAACAAAGATCAGTGAAGTTTAGAAAATTGTTCTCTAACACATGATCTAGCAAATTCAATCCCACTTTTGAGAATACATGCAAAGAATTGAAACGACTCTAAAGCAAAATCTGCACTCCAATGTACATGGCAGAATTATTCAAAAATATATTTCACAGTTTTCCAAAGAAATACACAGAGCCAACAGGCATCTGAAAAAGTGGTCATTACCACATATGGTCAGGGACACGCAAGTCAAAACAATATTGAGACATCATTTTATGCCTGTAGGAATGGCAGGTATGATAAATTCTGCAACCAACGGTACAAAAAGTACAGCAGGTAGGGCAAAGAGATAGGGCCCTTCTCTTATACATAGCTGACTCCACTTCAGTCTCTGGCATCCTGTATGGTCCCCCAAGCACAACCAAAATTGATTTTAGAGCATAGAATCAGGAGTACAACTCTAGCACCACAGAATATGCCTCCTTAGACGCTTAAGAAAAACAAATTCTGGTGGAAACACCAGAGTGCCTAAGAACTGATGACTGGATAAATAAACTTTGATACATCGATTCAGTGAAATACTATGCAGCTGTTAGGAAAAATGAAGTTATGAAATTTTCCTATAAGTAGATGAACATGGAGAGGCTCATGTTGAGTGAAATTAGTCAGAAGAAAAAAGACAGAGAATGACTGCAATTATTTGCATGACATGAATATATATGTATGTATATACATATATACATACATATATATTCACTGATCAATGATTACTGACTTCCCATTGATCATCAGTTTGCTCAAGGGCACCAGTAACATCTCAATATGTCCTGTCACATGCTAGATAGCCCAAGGGCATCTGCCAGCTCCAGGAACATAAAGAGCCTCAAACCATTCCATCAAGTCATGGGAATGAGGTCTATAATTGTTACTGGTATTTGGTATATCAAATATGACATGGGGAGCATGCCAGGTTGTGCCATGCAGGTGGGATATTCTAGTAGTCAACTCTAATTTCAAGCATTTATTGATAAACTGCGTGGCCTCAAAGCAGCTGCACGAGCCAGGCTGTGATCAGCTCTTCTGCTGGGTGGAGCTCTGAGTAGAGGAGAGTCCGGATGTGGAAAATGGCGGCCCTCATGGTGTGGGGGTTCCTCTGGCTTCTTGCGAGGCTCTGCTAGGGTTGCAGTCCAGGGCTAGAACCTGCCATCCCTCCCGGGTGCCTGGTGATCAGCTAGGCACAGGGAAAGCAGGAAGGAGCTCTGCCCCCGTGTGTATGAGTCTCTCACATATATATTATGATACCAATATTCAAGGTCAGGCAAAACATGAATTAGGAGGTCTTGTCAAAGGTGGAATCTACCACAAGTGTGTGAGAGTCAGAGGTTAAGTAAGACAGAGAAGGGAACAGTGTGCTAATAATTGTTGAAAGTGATAATACCAGCCTAGAACTGAGCATTGAATACAGGCACAAAGAAACACATGATAACCTCTAAATGTAAGTATTGCAGTGCACAATGTGTAATAGAAGAGAGAGAGAGTGAGAGAGAGAGAGAGAAGAGATAAAGAACCTGCCATAGAGGAAAGCTACGGGAGGGGGAGGTATTGGGGCTATTGGTGGTAGGAAGTGGACATTTATGGGGGATGGGTGCTAAAATACTGTATGACCCAAACCCAAACATGAACATCTTTGCAATTATATATCTCACGGTCATGTAATCAAATATTTTTTTTAAAAAAGAAAAACAAATTCTGGAGACATCCAGTGTCAGGGAGTCGCTGGGGTCCCCAAAAGTATCAGGACAGAAGTTTTCTTCTACCTCTGAGGCCATGGGGGAATGGATGAAAACTCACGAGTTCTGCACAGTTCCCAAAAAGGCTTTTAATAGTACAAAAGCTCTACCACTGCAATCCAATACAATGAAAGAATTCTAGCTCCAGTCAGAACTTAGACCATACAAGAGAGCCCAAGTTTTCCACCAAAGAGAAAGGATCTCACCTGAGAGGAGTCTTACCCAAAAGAAGGGGAAGAAAAGGGGGTAGTGCCCTCAAGAGAGTCCTCTTATATATATACAAAAGTAATCCTAACTGTTGACAGGGAGGGTCATGTCAACAAAGAACCCTAAACAGTGTGTAGAAGGGTGGTGCCACACCCTATTACAGGTATAAACAAAAGAGTATGCCAAGGACTAATCCCTTCTTCTGAGATTATCTCTTATGTAAAACACTGGAAAGAGAATGAGGGGGCTGGTATAAAGTCACTTGATCACTTGAATCCGTTATTCATCAATTTGCTCGAGCGGGCACCAGTAACATTTCCATTGGACCCTATCACGTGCCAATGTAGCCCAATGGCATCTGGTTGATTCAGGAATATGAAGAGCCTCAAACCGTTCCTTCAGGGTCTTAACAAGGAAGTCTGACCATCTTGTAGGTGGGCGGCCTCGTGATATTTTGACATCCCGTGGGATCTAGTCGGTAATGGCTCTAGTCCAGCGGTTGTCTCCAAATCGCATTACATGTCCAGCCCATCTGAGTTTCGATGCCTTGGCAAACGAGACAGCGTCCCTGATTCTGGAATAAAGTAATACATCTTCATTTCATGGGCTTCATGTAATCTAGATGGTACCCACAAGGTCCTACTTAATTATTATCTGCACCAGGGTGATACTGAGTGTCTTGTTCTCTGTATACTGAAAGGGTCACACTCACCTGTTTGAGGGCAATCCTTCCTATAATCTTAATCGTTAGTTTCAACGTAGCCAGTGTGGCAGTCTCTTGGTGAATTCAAACTGTCCCACACTGTGCCCAATCTAAATAACATAGAAGTCTTAGTATATGTATAATAACAAGTCAGAAGTTATTCAGAGTCAAGGTGACTTCTGTAACTGCCACACCCTCTATCAGTGTTTACATAGAAGAGATCTCATTAGAATGAACCTTGGCTTAAGAACATGTAAATAGATTAAGCTGTGAGCAAAGCTCCAAGCTAGCAAAGCCTGTCATCCAACAATCCAGAGTTGGCAAGGTTAGGGTGAGAATGTAACCCTCATCTACTATTGGTGGGAATGTCTTAAGTATATATGAAAAGCCAATGTAGATCTCTCACTCAAAAAAAAAAAGGGATAGAACTGCCATATTCCCAGTGATAACATACCTTGTTTCTATACCCCAAACAAAAACAAAAACATGAATACAAGAAAAATACATGGGCATGTATGTTCATTACAGTACTCAGTATATAGAGGCAGGCTGGAGGAGGGGGGAGGGAATTTGGGGACATTGATGGTGGGAATAGGACACTGGTGGAGGGATGGGTACTGGAAAAATGTATGACTGAAACCTAATCATGAACATCTTTTTAATTGTATATTGCAAGGTAGTATAACAAAAAAATAAAATATATGCATATACAAATGCTTTCAGCAAAAGAATCACTGTCTTCCCGTTCATCATCGATTTGCTCAAGTGGGCACCAGTAACATTTACATATGACCTGTCTCATGCAAGTAGAGCCCAAGGGAACCTGCTTGCTCCAGGAACATAAAGAGCCTCAAACCATCCCATAAAGTCATGGGAATGAGGTCTATAATTGTTACTGGCATTTCAAATACGACACGGGTAGCTTGCCAGGCTCTGCTGTGTGGGTAGCATACTCTTGTAGTCATCTCAAAATCCAGCATTTATTAATGAACCCGCTAGCTGGGCTGTGATAGGCTGGTCTGCTGATGGAGTTCTGAAGAGGGGGAAGTCCGGATGTGGAAAATGGAGGCCCTCATGGAGAGGGCCTTGTTGTCTGGCTTGTTGTGAGGCTCTGCTGGGTTGGCGGGCCAGGGCTAGAACCTGCCATCTCTCCCAGGCGCCTCATGAGCGGCTGGCTGGGCACAGGGAGAGCCAGTAGCAGCTCTGCCCCATGTCTGTCTCTGGATCAGCATACCTGGGCCGGATTGAAAAAGACTGCTGCAGGGTGGATCTCAATGAGCCGGGCTGAGATAGGCTGGTCGGCTGATGGAGTTCTGACGAGGGGGAAGTCCGAATGTGGAAAATACATCTGTATGCTGTAAAATTCTTTTGCTGCTTTTATTTATTCTTTTGTGCTTTTATTTATTCTATTATTTATTCTTTTATTATTATTTTGCTGTTTTCCAGCAAAAGAATAATAAACTATATATCAAACGAAATTAAAAAAAAATAAATAAAGATAGAGACAGAATACTGAAAGCAGCAAGACTGAAAAAGGAACTTAAATACAAAGGCACACTCATAAGATGTACAGCAGATCTATCCAACGAGACTTGACAAGCCAGAAGAATATGGAAATAATAAAAAACTCAATGAACTGAACATCTAGCGAAGAATATTCTATCCAGCTGATTATTACTCAAATTTGAAGGAGCCCATACAGATCTTCATGGATAGACAATATCTCAGGGAATTCATAGCTTTGAAACCTTGAAATCCATTTTGCTAAAAGCATTAAAATTTCTCTTTTAAGAAGCAAGAGAAACTTCATATCATTATCATTTGGTATTGAATATAGCACTCACTAATAATATATATATGGTTGTCCTCTACTATAAGAAAGGTTAAAAACATAGCAATTAATCATCAGTCATTGACTTTTATTGGTTTATTCTTTGATAATTTTATTTCTAGTTAATTTTTTGGACAAAGTAACACAAAATAAATCTATTACATATCTGCTAAGGGAGCAAAATTAAATCATCAGGGAATATATGATGATTACTGCAATTAGGTTCAAGTACAAAATAAAATTTAATGCGTTACATTTTAGATGACAGGAGTTTAAAACATATTTATGTAAATGAGAATAGGCTGTATACTATATTGTATTAAATGGTTTTAATTTCCTTATTTACATAGGTTAAACTCATACAGCAATGAATTACTACATTGACTTTTGTTGATTTACCTTCTGATAATCCCATTTGCCATTTCTAAGTTCTTTTGGAAACAAGCAATATGAAATAAATTGGTTATATACCTGCCAAGCGGGCAGGCTGGGGATGGCAAGTACCCTGGGGGGCACTGATGGAGGGATTTGTGCAACACTGTATTCCCTAAAAATTTTTTTTATCAGCTGGTAAACCATAGTGTCTTAATTTAAAATAAATAAATATGTTAATAAAATTAAACTTTAAAAAAGTGTCCATCAATGAAGAAAAGGACAAAAGATACTCAGCCAAAAAAAGTGGAGATTTAATTACTAGGGGCTGAACATTGAAAAAATGAATAAATGTGATCAAGGGTATTAATGACCAGTTATAAGATAAAGAAATTCTGGAGACCTAAGACATAGCACACTGACTGTACTTATCAATGTTGTATCACACTTGAGAGTTGCAAGGAGGAAAGGTTCTCACTACAAAAAAGGAAATGATAATTATGTGACAGGATGGATTTGTCACTAATATTATGGTGGTAATCATTTTACAGCATACAGATGTATCAAAAAATTCACAGCATAACAAATCAGGGTTATGTCTGTTATATCTCAATAAAGCTGAGAATATAATTTAAAAACTCATTCAAAATGACACAATTGAAAATAGGTCCCAACACACCTATGACCTACCTGAATGCTCATGGCTAGATTACTCCCTAAAATAGTTTTATTCAAAGTGAGTAAAGAAAGATGTACAGACCAAATAATTTACATAAAACCTAAAGAACAAAAGGATTTAGTGAGTTCTGCATTGCAGTAGATGTACACACCATATTAAAGTTTGGCTGCACCCTGTTGGTGGGCCGACTGCCAGCCCTTTTGGAAACAATTGGGCATCCCCGAAAACTAATAGCTCCCATTTGACCCAGAAGCACTCCTGGAATATACCTGAGAGATCGAAAAACATTTTTTTTTCGCTTCACTATAGCTAGAATCTAAACACCTAAATCAACGAGGACTGGCTAAGAAACTGTGTTCATCTACATTGAATACTATGGCTGTCAAAAGATGACTTATGAAATTTACCTGCAAATGGATGGACATGGGACTATCATGCTGAGTGAAATTAGTCAGAAGGAAAAGGACAGAATAGATGACTGCACTAAACGACATAAATAGATACCAGTGTTTTACTAAATGTGGAAGCGTAATGGCAGATTAAAACTCACCATTGAATATACACAAAGAGACTTAATTGATAAACTCTAAATATCTGCAGGACTAGCCACAATGTGTAAAATAAGAGGAGAGAGATGCAGAGACAAGAGAGACAGAGAGAGAAAGAGAGGAAACTGGGTACCTGCTATTAAGGCAGCATGGGGGTGGGCGGGGGGGTGGGGTACATTGGTGGTGGAAATGGGGCACTGGTGGAGGGATGGGTGCTGGTATACTGTATTACCAAGAACCAATTATGATCACCTTGTAATTGTATGTTTCACTGTGGTATAATAAAAAATTAAAAAAAAAAAAAAGATAGAGGAGTTCCTAATTTTATGTGTGCCAAAGTCCTGTCCTCAAGATGAGAGGACTGAGCCTCCAGGGAAAAGGAAGTGCTGGAAATGCTGTAGAATAACACAGAAAAACTGAGAAATGTCTCTCATATATGGGCATGTAGACCTTGCTGTGTATGTTGGGACATTATTTCACTTCCTTGTGAAAAATGGCTTAAGAGTACCTTATAACAGATGGGTTGGGATCGATTCTTTCACACTCTAGGTAGACAACTTCTACCTATTACTTTCTTAGTCACGAATGGTGATGCCCCACATACATTTCTAAGCATCTTGAGAGCAGGGACTGTCTTCTACTTCTTTGCAGAAGTACCAGATGAACAGGTAGCTGTCCCTGATAAACACTACTTGGTCATTAAGTTCCATGTCACTGTAGCAACTGAAAACTGCACAGAAAAAATTATTCAGTGAATAATTATTTTGCAAAAAATTCAGTAAACACAAAAATGCAAATGCTTTGTTCCCTCAAATATATCTCCAATTTTTCTCTTGCAGCCTTGTACACATTATCTTTTCTTCTTCCCTTATTCCAGAAAAAAAAAAACCTCTACTTTTTTTTTTCTTTATGCTTTGTTTATCAAAAAAAAAAAAGCTGATCACAAGCCTGGCTCATCAGGAGACCCACCCTACCACAGTCGTTTTCAAGCCAAGCACAGGTATGCCTGATCCAGAGACTCACATACACTGGCAGAGCTGCTACCGGCTCTCCCTGTGAGTGCCCAGCTAATCATGAGATGTCCAGGAGGGTTGGTGGGTTCTAGCCCTGGACCACTACCCCAGCATAGCCTTGCAAGAAGCCAGAGGAATCCCTACACCACGAGAGCCACCATTTCCACATCCGACTCCCCACTCATCAGAGCTCCACCCAGCAGAAGAGCTGCTCAGAAGTTCAGCCTCATGCAGCTGCAAAGTGGCTGTGCAGTTCATCAATAAATGCACAAGATGATAGGCAACTACAAGAGTATCCCACGTGCAGGGCAGAGCCTGGAAAGCTACCCATGTTGTGCTGATATGCCAAATACAAGTAACAATTGTTCCTCATTCCCATGACCTAAATGAATGGTTTGAGGCTCTTTATGCTCCTGGAGCAAGTAGATGCCCTTGGGCTTCACTAACTCCCAATAGGACAAATGGAGATGTTACTGGTGCCTGCTCGAGCAAATCGATGAACAACAGAAGACAAGTGATACAAGTAATTTGTTTACAGCCTCCTAAAATTGGGGACTATAGATGTCAACAGGAGAGGTTTTTATTCAGAGTAAGTGGGTTCTTGAGTGATTTGCAAAAATATTTGCCTACAACACTCCAGATTTTTATAAAGTTATAGTTTATTGTACAGTTTCAATAGATGATCTAGATTGCACCTTGATGTCCAGTTTTCTGTGTTTTTACCTGTGCATGATTTTGCTTGTCCTGTCTGGTGCTGTGCTCAATTCAAAGTACAACTGCCGAGTTTGAAATCGAAGCTGGAAACCTGTAACCTGTGATGCTGGTTGATGCTTACTGCGTAGTATCTGATGCTGAGTCTCTGTGGCCTACCTCTCACACCAGAAGACCAGTAGTTCCCCACTCCCTTGAATTTTCTTTGTTCTCTGGCCACATGTATTATGTGTGAGAGATGTTGTTATCTTGTCGTCTTCCTGGGCACAGCTGATGGGTGAAAGGGATTATCTGGCTGAGAACTCCCTTTTATAATTTACTGTTACTGACCAACATCCATGAATACCTTTCCAGTGGGAGAGAATTAAAAGGACCTGTTAGGGTATGGAGAGATAGTACAGCTGGTAAGGCACTTGCCTTATACGAGGTCAAACAAGGTTTGATCCACCCACAGCACAGGGTCTTCTGAGAAGCACCAGAAGTGATCCCACATTACAGAGCCAGGAACAAGTTTTAAATATAGTCAAGTGTGACTCAAACACGAAAAAAAATTGAAAAATTAAATTAACTAAATAACAAACAATTCTCCCATCTCTCCCCTCCTCTTTGACCTTAACAATAGACATTAATGCTATCACTGAATTTTGAAATGTTTTCACTTACTCCCTTTAGAGCTTGATTACACCTCCTTTCTAATACTCTGGCTTTAGTATTTTTAATCCATATATTCTGAAAAAATAAAATGGTTCTTTTTTTTTCTTTTTGGGTCACACCGGCAATGCTCAGGGGTTACTCCTGGCTCTTTGCTCAGGAATTACACCTGGTGGTGTTTGGGGGACCATTTGAGATGCTGGAGATTGAACCCGGTAGGCCACGTGCAAGGCAAACACCCTACCCGCTGTGCTATCGCTCCAGCCCCAATAAAATGGTTCTTATATATTTGCATGTGCCTAATTTTTTCCATATTGAATAGGAATAGTAGAAAAGTGGTAGGGAAAGAGAGAAAAGAATGATTAGTCAAAATAACCACTAGGTTTTGAGAAGTACAGACATTACCAAAACATGAGGGAAAACAAAGTATTCTAACATTGAAGGTGATGGATAGAATATAGATGAGAGTTGCAGTTTATGACAATACAAAAAATTGAATGACGATATTCACAAGGGATGATGGGGTGGGATGTACAAAACACAGAGCTGTAATGCTAGTCTTTCAAATGAAAAACCAGAAAATTAGCATGCTATGATGAGAGAGAATAGATAAAGCCAGTAGGCAATGGGACTAAACTTGAGTAACTAAGAGATCAAAATAATTCAGGAGAAAAGAACCTAGTCTCTTCTGCTGTCCATCTTCCTTCACTTCATAAGTGACATTCTCTTATTGTGTCTCAGACCACGGTGCTTTGGGGAAGCACTGTGTTAGTGATAGAGTCCCATGAGGATCATCATTGGAGTTGGTATGCTTTGAGTATCCCAGTCATACAGTGCTTCCCAAAGTACCTATTCGTACCTACCTCAGATCAAGTGTACATACTTCATCGATATAAATATTTGAATTGCATTATGTTTTTATTCTTTGTTGCAGGACTCCTCTAAGAGCCTCTGCATCAGCTCTGGATTGCCTCCTGCAAATCACTTCGTAGATAAGGGGGTAGTCTAAATGTGGCAGTTTATCTGACCATGTATTCTGTACTAGCTGGTATAAATATTCTCTCATGCTACCACAATCATTGTGGGACTAGCTAGACCTTACCAGCATATTTGCCTGGCCATGTTGGATCTCTAAGTAATTAGACCAGAAAGAAATGCTGTTAGCCTCCAAGAAAGCAAGCATGGCTCCCTGATAACTCAAAGGCAACTAAAATACAAAACTACCGTGAAGTAGACAAGACTTGTGAAGGCTTGGAGAAATATTTAACTGGCATTAGTATTAGTCTTTGGTACAGAGACGTGCCACTCATAAACCCCCTTTTCTACCTTATAAAGGCATTTCCAGGCAGATCTTGGCTCAAAACATCAGCATATAATAGGGCCTGGGTGAGGTGCTGGGAAAAATTACCTAAGGGCATTTGACCCTTCCTGCTTCCCATAATAGTGGGAGGTCTGAGTTGCAGGGGTATAAAACCAGCCTGCTTTCTCTCTCTCTCTTTTTGGGCTCTCTCTTTGTGAGCTCGCACCCTTCTTGGGAGTCTTGTCTTTTTCTCCTTTTTACAGGGCCTTTACACGTGGTGTCCGCATCTTGGCCTACACGTGGCTGGGGTTCTAGCCCGGAATCCTAAGCACAGGGTTTTTCCTATTGCTGATTTGTATGTCTAAACTTGTGATAAGTAAAGCCTTTTAAAACTACATCTGATTCCTGAGTCTTCATCCATTCCCAGCCGGCTTCGGAGGTAGAAGGGAACTCACTTCCTGGCACTGTCGGGGACTCCAGCATTGTTCCCTGACAATTCTTAAGAAGTTTCTGTCCCTTAACCTTGAGAAATAGAAACCTATTATAACTTAGAATTTAAAGATCAAAAAGTAACATTTTACTTCCTTGGAATTCACCACTTAAATTTAGAGGGGGAAATGCTGGTCTTCATCAGTAAGTTCTGTCCCATGAAGCAACACTGCCACTATCCAAACAAGTTTTGCTCCATATCACACTTCCTTGCACATCAATCATATGTTAAGCCAAGAAACACCGTGTCTACTCCTGTGTACTCCTCTCTACCCAACGTGTGCTCTGACAGTCTGACAGTGTATCAGGCCACAGGAGGTTGGAGCTGGGGGAAGTCTGCAAATGACTATGGAAACAGTTCATAGTATATGTAATATTACCTAGCATTGAGGGCTTAATGTATGCTTTGGCTCAGTCCCATAATCCACAAACTAATAGAAAGACAAGCCTTGTGAGGTCTAATATCTGTCTTGCCCAATTTTAAGAACACTGTCCCCATCATCATTGGTTAATGTTTACTGGACACCACCTATGGAAAACACCATACCAGACTACAAAATGAAAAAAAGCTGTGCTAGAGGATGTGCTTTAAGTGATAAATGACTAGTATGAATAAATTACCAATCATTAAAGTCAGTAAATTTCAAACCAAAAAACTACTCCCATCATGTTCCTAGTATCAACAAAAGTCCTGACCACATCCACTCATCATTACCAAAAGCCTGGAGTTGTTTAAAATTGATCCATATCCCCTGCCACCATTTGATACTCATCCATTTCATTTCCAAATGCCTCTGCACTCAGGTCACTGAATGTTACATTACCAGTTGATGTATGAGCCATGGTTTGGGGGAGTAATTGAAGGTTATGAAAGCTCAGAAAAAGAACCAATAATGATATGGAGAGGTGGAGGGTTGAGACAATTGCACAATTTAAACTCCCTTGTTAGGAATTCCTTAGACATCCTTGCAAAACATTCTTAGGTAAAGGAAAACTCTTAAATCCTTCTGAACGCAGATGACTTATGCAAGAACATATATGAGGGTATAGGGAATCAGACTTTGCTTCCTGAATTTTTTAGGTTATTTCATCCTTAATTTTATCCAGAGATGAATTCTTTAATGAAGACATACCAGTGTACTTGGCGAAAGGATCTGAAGAGGATACTTAGCATTTATGTCTTTACTGTTATGTCCGATCTATTGTCCTTCGAATTATTTAACTGGATGACATGCTGAGCTATCTTTGTAAAATATCACTTCCCAAAAACTTTGAAGAATCCTATATAGGACAAAACATGAATCCCAGATAAGGTCCTTCTAGTTGTGTCTCAGGGATCAGCATATAGCTTGTCTTGATAAAGATGTGAGAATCCAAGTTGATATGGGTCTTCTTTGTGGACAATTTAAAGTCGGCCCTAATGTGTACTCAGCTCCTTCTCTCTAAATAGAAATCGTATGAACAACATGGAACCTTACCTGTTTTATAATCATCTCCCCAAACTTCAGAGCACTTTATCCAGATGAGCCAATGAAATCTGATCTATATTTTTTATTTTTATTTTATGATCTTCATGTCCATGCAATTGGAATAAGCTGTAAATTAGGTGTTCTAGCACTATAGTTTGGTTAGATGCAATGGTTTAGAAATGTAGCTTTAGTTTGTTATAAGATAATAGCTGCTTTGCTTTGTTGTGACAGTAGTAATAAAATAAAGTTACTACAATGTAAAACGTGGTAGCAAGCCAAACAACTGAACAAAGCCACAAATCACAGGCAGCTAAACTCTAAGAACTTTATGTGTAGAAGTGACGAGGGTTCCCATCTCTGAACCTGTAATACAGGAAGTCCTGATGACTACTGGTAAAGTAAAGATTCAGACATTGTCAGTAGTTAACTCACCTTCTTTCAAACAACATGTGGTGAAATTGTGTTGTATTATAAAAAGTTACATGCCATTTACATCACAAGGAATGAAAATTCTACTGAGTTTTAACCTAGAGCCTGGGCATATCTGAAGTACTGATATTAATACTCAAATATATTTGGGGATATCTGATAAACTGATATGGGGCAGTGCCTCAAGGAATCAAAGAAAACTGACTAGATAAAGATCCCTTTATAGCGATATCTGAAATGAAAAGAAAAGCATGTTAATTATGTTACATGTTAATCCTTATCTTGACTCTACAAATGCATGACTATACCTTGTCTAACAGAATTTAGGAAAGTTGACCTGTGCATAGGGGTCACAGATGTCAGTTATTAGGGTACCATATGCGGGAGGGATTGAACCCCCTGAGTTAGTTTCCCACAAGGCAAGTAACTTACCCACTGTACTATCATTCTGGCTAAGAGAAAAAAAATTAAGAGACCAAAAGTGAAGGCAATATACAGGACTCTTTCAATACCCTGGGAATACAAAGCTCCATGAATGGGAGAGATTTTCACTGGAGTGTTTGTTCCCAGTAGTGAGGATAGTAGAAAACATGATTCCACCCTTACTCCTGACAAGTGAATAACTTTGGCAGAAGCAGAAGGGAGGCAAGAAATTTGGCACTGGCCTCAACTTTCTCATAAATCTTTGCTGCAGCTATAGAAGCAAAGAATCACTGCCAGAGGCTTTAAGCTGAGCCAGCATCAGTGAGAAAAGTAAGAGATGATCCATGAGAGCATGTGAAATAGCCTAGGAATGCCAATAAATAGTGGGGGGCGGGGCTAAGTAGAGAGGAACATATGTGTTTACCTTGCAGAATGTTTGGTTCCCGGAGGTCATGCAGTTGCTGGGAAGTGCCAGTAAAAAATGGGTCATTACCATGAATGTGACCATAGTTGTACCTGGTGGTTGGAAAGGCTCATGCACAAGAATTACAAATGGAATTACAAATGTTACCAATAGGTCACATTTATTAAGTATTTTCTGTGCATTGGCTATTATCTTACATACTTTGTAATATCATTTGATCTTCACTATAATCCTTGGAAGCAAGTTCCATTGTTTGCTTCATTTCTCAAATGAAAGATTTGTAGCACATTAGTTTTTACTCAAAATCATAAATATGAAATAGGTTTCTCTGTGAGGCCATGTTCTCCCCTGAACACATATCTTGCTTGCTTCTATGTTTCTTTGCTGGCTTATTTCCACTCTGGAGAAGCCTATGTTCTCTCTTGAATACATTTCCTCTCTTTCTTTCCTCAGATCTTTCTAAGCAAATTTCATTCAATAAAAACTACCTTACTTCACACACACACACACACACACACTTATACACAAAAACAAAACCAAAAAGACCCTGTAAACAAGAAAGGACCATAACTGAGAGCTGAACACATAGAGTCTGACTCCCAACTTGTGCTCCTGGTCATTATATTTCCCCAAACTACATGAGTGACACTTTAATATAGCACATTCTAGAGTGATACATTCTTACCTAAACTATGAGATGCCCACTAACATATTCATATAATTAAATTTACACATATATGTATATATGTGCATATATACATGTATACATGTGTATATACATGTATATATATATGTATATATACATATGTATTTGTATCACTTGTATCACTTGTCTTCCCGTTGCTCATTGATTTGCTGGACCGGGCACCAGTAACATCTCCATACATCCTGTCCCATGTCCCATGCTAGTGTAGCCCAATGGCATCTGCTCACTCACTCCAGGAACACAAAGAACCTCAGATCATTCCTTCAGGTCATGGGAATGAGGTCTATAATTGTTACTGGTTTTTGGCATATCAAATACATGGGTAGCTTGCCAGGCTCTGCTGTGTGAATGGCATACTCTCAGTAGTAGGCTCTCTTCTAGTGCATTTACTGATAAACCACGTGGTCAGAAAGCAACAGGGAGAGTTCAGCTTTTCTCTTGGGTGGAGCTCTGATAAGCTGTGAAGTTGGATGTTGAAAATGGCGGCCATCAAGGTAAGAAGTATTAATGCCATTCTCTCCAAATTGCATTCTGACCTGCTTTCTGGTTCAGAGAAGCAGCCACTATCCATTCTGCTAGGGAGATGGTATCTCAGGGAGTCAGTTCTGGCATTGTGAAGTCAAAGACGTACTTAAAGGTTTGTATTTCAGGGGCAGGAGCAATAGTCCAGTGGGGAGGGCATTTATCTTTCATATGGCTGACCTGGGTTCAATCCCCAGCACCACCAGGCCAGGAGTAATTTCTGAGTACCAAGCCAGGAGTAGCCTCTGAGAATCGCCGGGTGTGACCCCAAAAAGGAAAAAAAAATCTGCATTTAAATAGGATAATTTACCTGGCTTCATCTCTAGATAACCTAGCCCATGATGGACTGGGCTAAAGTTTTTGGCAGGCTTATGTCTATAAAATAAGCTAGGAGAAAGGCGAAAGGGCTTTTTGGCCATTTTGACTCCTCTTTGCTCGCTGCCTCTCCTCTCCTTCTCTCTGTTAGGCCTTAGCATGTGGTAGCTGCCATCTTGGCCTAGGATTCTAAACCTACACATGATCAGAGCCCAGCTAGGAACTTCAATCTGGGGTTTTCCTGTTACTGAATTGTTTACCAGAACCTGTGAGAGTAAAGTCTAAAACTGTGCTGGACTCCTGAGTTATCATCCATTCCCTGCTGGCTTAGGAGGTAGAAGGGAACTCATTTCCTGATATCGTTGGGGGACCCTAGGAGCTCCCCAAAAAGGAATCAACCACAGAATGCACCAAAAGTCATGAGACAAACTCAACTTTTATTCCCAGAAATAAAACCGGGACAAAGATTATAATAAGTTTTACCACTACAGAGGGGAGTGGTGGTCTGTCATTGATTTAAAAAAACAAGAAGAAAAAACTCTCTTCATTCTTCTCCATTCTTCAAGACAGAGGAAAGGAAGATAACTGTATCAAGTGAGAAGTGAAGTGTTGTGGCAAATGCTCAGAGGGGCTGGTAGGTGGATGGGCATCTCTGGTTGATGCAGAAGGCAACAAGCACCAGGATGAGGAGGCCAAGGAGGATGAGACCAATGACGAGGGGCAGCAGGATGGAATGGTCATTTGGGCAAGAGAAACCTGGTAGATAGGGGAAATTCAACATCGTGGTAGCTGGGATAAAGGTGGGGCGAGGAGGAAGGATGTGGGGGTGCAGGAAAGTAGACTGCTAAGACACTCACCCAGATTACTCTGTTTAAAAAGGGAAGAAGGGGCAGAGTTCATTCAAGGAATGGTGGAAAGATACCCTGTGGCTACAAAAACTTAAGAAGGAGGAAATTAATAGTTGGAGGGAAGGTTGGGCAACCTCCAGCGCTGTAGGAGTCCTAGAAAGGAGGGAAAAGGTCTTACTTGGTCCAAAGTCTCCTGTCTTAGGCAGCTGAGCAGCTTGTAGCTTCAGGTGAAGCAGGTTAAGGTGGAAGGTTCTTGAAAGAATAATGCTTGCATTTCCACAACTGAAACTCTGGCCCAGAGGGGTTTGGAGATACTGAAGGGATGAATTTTGGACGAGAATGTCCACTCTAAAAGAATAAGACAAGGGGCTAGGGAGATAGTACAACGGCTAAGAAACCAAGCTTGCACACAGCTAACCCAAGTTCAATTCCCCAGCATCTCACATCCTACGCTGGTCCCTCAGCACCTCCCAGAGTAAACCCTGAGCATTGCTGGGTGGGGTCAAAACCCCAACCCTCATAAATAGGATAAGGAAGGGTGGAATCCATGTCCGGCGTGCAGCATAGTTAGCTCCCTTCGGAGGTCAGAACTGAGAAAGGGAAGAACATGGAGAAATTACGTAAGTGCTGCATGTGGGGAGGGCACATAGAACTCCACAGCCATATAGTTCAGGAAGATTGTGTTCTGCTGTGGCTTCTGCTGGAATATATGTGTATATATGCACATATATATGTGTGTGTGTTTATTATACACACACACACACACATATATATCCAGTGCGCTCTCTCACGTGTGATCTGTCTCTCGTGCGCTCTCTCTCGAGCGCTCTCTTTGCACACGCTCTCTCTTTCGAACGCACACTCTCTCTGTCTTGCACTCTCGCAGCGCTCTCGTTCTCACACGCACGCAGGCTCTCTCTCTTGCTCGCGCACTCTCTCGCATGCTTGTACTCTCTCTTGCGCACCCGTGTGAGCACTCTCTGGCGTGTGCGCTCTCTCGCGTGCACTGTCATGCATGCTATCGCGCCACGTGCTCTATCTCGCACGTGCTCTCTCGCATGCTCTCTCTATTGCGTGTGCTCTCTCAATTGTGCGTGCTCTCTCTATTGCGCCGCGCTCTCTTTTACGTGTGCTCTCTTTTGCTTGCATTCTGTCTCGCGCTCTCTCGTGGGCGCTCTCTTGCGCTCACTCTCTCGTGCTCTATCTTGCATACTCTCTCTTGTGTTCTCACGCGCTCTCTCCGTCACAGGCTCGCTCTTGCGTGCAATCTCTCACACTCTTTCTCACATGCACTCTTGCGTGTGCGCTCTCTTGTGCACACTCTCGCTCACGCAAGTGAGCTCTCTCCCGTGTTGGTGCATTCTCTTGCTCACGTGCTCTCTCACTCACACGCTCACTCTCACATGTGTGCTCTCGCTCTGTCTTGCACTCTAATGCTCTTGTGCTCACACGCATGCGGGCTCTCTTGCACGAGCGCTCTCTTGCACTCTTGCGTGTGTGCACGCTCTCTCCATTGTGCTAGAGCACTCGCGTGAGCGCTCTTGTAGTCTCTCACGCGTTCTTGCCAGCACTCTCGCGCACACTCTCTCTTGCACACTCTCTCTCCTTCGCACACTCTCTCGCGCCTCTGTCTCGCACATGCTCTATCTTGCACTCTCGTGCGCCGTGCTCACACAAGTGGGCTCTCTCGCGCGCATGCGCCTCTCTGGTGCGTGCTGTCTCTCACGCTTTCTTACTCTCGCGTGTGCTCTCATGCGTGCTCTCTCATGCACATGTGTGCTCGCTCTTGTGTGCACGTTCGCACCTTTTCTCGCACGCCGGGGCGCTCCCTCTCTCTCACGCCGCACTCTTTCTTTTTTTTCCAGGGGGGTCACACCCGGCATTGCTCAGGGGTTTCTCCTGGCTATGCACTCAGGAATTACTCCTGGCGGTGCTAGGGAGACCATATGGGGTGCCGGGATGGAACCGGGATGGCTTGGGCCAGCCGCATGCAAGGCAAACGTCCTACCCACTGGACTGTCACCCTGGCCCCACAGCAGTCTTTTTTAAGCCAGCCCAGGTATGCTGATCCAGAGACTCACACACATGGGACAGAGCTGCTACCTGCTCTCCCTGTGCCCAGCTGATCACAAGGCGACCGGGTATGGGGGTGTGGGGGTCTAGCCCTGCCCTCCACCCTAGCAGAGCCTAGCAAGAAGCCAGAGGAACCCCCACACCATAGGGCCACCATTTTCCACATCCAGACTCCCCTCTAGTCAGAGCCCCACCCAGCAGAAGAATTGATCACATCCTGGCTCATCAGTGACCCACCTTGCAGCAGTCTTTTTTCAAGCCCAGCACAGGCATGCTGATCCAGAGACTCACACACATGGGGCAGAGCTGCTACCTACTCTCCCTGTGCCCAACTGATCACGAGGTTCCCGGAGGTTTGGCAGGTTCTAGCCTTGCCCACCACCGCAGCAGAGCCTTGCAAGAAGCCAGAGGGAACCCCCCCCCACACACTATGAGGGCTGCCATTTTCCACATCCCGACTCCCCTCTCGTCAGAGCTCCACCCAGCAGAAGAGCTGATCACAGCCCGGCTCACACTGCCGCAAAGCGGCCGGTTCATCAATAAATTATCGAAATTAGAGCTGACTACTAGAGTATCCCACCTACATGGCAGAGCCTGGCAAGCTACCCGTGTCGTGTTTGATATGCCAAATACCAGTAATAATTATAGACCTCATCCCCATGACTTGATGGAATGGTTTGCAGCTCTCTATGTTCCTGGAGCGTACAGATGCCCTTGGGCTATCTAGCATGTGACAGGATGTATTGTTACTGGTGCCCACTCGAGCAAATCATGATCAACAGGAAGTCAAGTGATTATATATATATATATATATATATATATATATATATCACTTGATCACTTGAATCCGTTATTCATCCCGTTATTCATCGATTTGCTCGAGCAGGCGCCAGTAACATTTCCATAGGACCCTATCACGTGCCAATGTAGCCCAAGGCATCTGGTTGATTCAGGAATATAAAGAGCCTCAAACCGTTCCTTCAGGGTCTTTACAAGGAAGTCTGACCATCTTGTAGGTGGGCAGCCACATAACTTTTGACATCCCGTGGGATCAAGTCGGTAATGGATATATATACATATATATAGTATATGTATATATATTATATACTATATATATGTATATATATATTAGCATACAAAATATAAAATATGCCACAGTTACATGAGGGATTACTCAATGATTTAGTGCACTTTCATTACAAGCATGATGCTGGAGCTCTGTCCCTAGTACCACTGCTTTGTGCCATGATTGATCCTGGTAATCCTGTTCTCTATGATCCCTATCTCTAAAAATTTCTGACATTACCAGTCAGATATGTATGAACACCACGACTGGTGTAATTCCACAACCCCAAAAGCATTACAAATAAAAGATATTAGAACCACAACCAGGAAGTATTAATCTAGGTGATTACTATATGAGCACCACAGTGAACCCTGCCAAGCACTGCTACCAGAATGTGCACAAGAACCAGAAATAAAAGCATATGGTGCTTATGGTATAAGCTGAGTGTGTGTACACAATTAGATTTCTATGACCTGGTGAGCATCACAAATAAATGTGTGCATACAACAGCTTGAAATATGTGTAATCCCAGTCAAAATAGCAACAACTACAATGATGGAAAAGGTAAAATGGGGAAAAGAGTTTGGCTAACAAAAGCATACAAATTTCCCCTCTTCAAACTCATGCACATTATAAAACACAATTTCTTATCCTATGATAATGCAAAAATTCTAATAATTTGGTGAAATGCAAAATATCTGAATACACTAACTAGGAATCAAGGCATAAAATGTTTTTGTGTACAATGACCCGATATGAAGCCCCCCAGTTCTCTTAAAATTTTATTTAGTCAGATTAAATGGATATTTTCAAGTGGGCCTTGGAAAGAAATTCTTAGTATACAAACACCTTCCATGTGAAAACTGTTATCTAAAACACAAAGGACTAGAAGAGAGGGTTAAACTTTGTTTATAGACTTTCTGACTTTTTTTTTTGTTTGGTTAAAAAGCTGAGACTGTATTACAGCTAACATTCCCATATTGATTATACCATTTCTGAGACTGGTCTCTCTCTGACAGGAGCAGCATAATTAGCTTTTTCCTTGTTAAATATTTGTAAATCATTTGTACTTTTATGGGGCATGTAACCCAGATGTTACCCTTTAAATAATCTTCTTGTAACTTGTTGAAATGAGAGAAATCTCGTATGGTGTAGTGTTATTTCTATCTTCCAGTGAGAATACAATAGAAGGACATCTGCTTGTGTAATGAAAAAATGGTATCTATGTCGTAGGACTATGGTAAGTAAAGACTGATAAAGGCTCTATCTAAACTGACTCAAGGACTTCCATAGCAGTTTACTTGTTCGATTTTCACTTTGGGAAGCAACTAGACAAATTAAAGGGTCTTATTTTTATTTTTCCTTTGTATATTTTGGTTAAGCAGTTGAAAACCACCATGGTCTTCAGTATTAAAAGAAGAGGACCAATGGGAAGAATGAGCTGAAGGGTCTATACTGGAGGAAACAGAATTGGAACTTATGTTGGCAGAAGTGGGATCACACACAGATAAAAGAACGCTAATAAATTCCTGAAAATATAAAAAAACATAAATCAATTATAAGTAAATATAAAAGCAGAAAATAAGTCAATTAATTTAAAGGTACTAATTTGGAGTTCTCAGTGGAAAAAATTACATCTTGAATGCATCTGCTTTATCATATGATCATCTTAGAGTATGCAGTTCAAAGTTCAGCTACAAAATGGGGCTTATGGGGGGGTGTAGAGTACAGGGATTAAGGTGTTTCCCTTGCAAGGATCAAAGAAATAGTACAGCAGGTAGGCATTTGTCTTACAACCGCCAACCTGACTTTGATCTGTGGCACCTCATATGGTCCCCCAGCACTGCCAGAAGTGATCCCTGAGCACAAAGTCAGGAGTAAGTCCTGAGCACAACCAGGTGGTACCCGAAAACTAAAGCCAAAAGGTGTTTCCTTTGCATACCAAGCACAATTGGCATGCCCGGGGCATACCTGGCACGGAGGGACCAAGCAGTACCACATACTTTGACCCTGTCATTGACCTACTGACCAAGAATTGCAGTGACTGACTCCCTTCACCTCATGCCTCCTAAGCACAGCTAGAGAATCCTCTGCCCCATGAAAAAACTGCAACGTTCTTTATATTATGTCATCGAGGCCTATTGCCTTAAATAAGCAGTGTGGGAGCCAATTAAATATTACAAAAATGTGACAATTTCTCAAAAGTTTCTTGAAAATCCTCCTTAGGTGTGGACGTTTGTATCAAAGAGCATAGGGTTTTAAATAGTCTTAATAATCATGAATCTTTTTTGTTTTTAAAAGTAGAAGTAAATTCAATTCTTATTAAAAGACAAAATATCACTTGAATATAAACACATTTATATTAAATACATTATATCGTTAAAAGTCTATTTATAGGACCAGGAATATAATATGAAGATTAAAACAGATACAAATTGAACCTAGTTTTGATCCCCAAAACTCCAGGTCTTCCCTTGTATCCAGCCAAGTGTGCAGCTCAAAGTCCCCTGAGCATTACCTGGTGCATCTCTGGAGGCCCCGTATCATTGTTGAGGTGATCCTAGTGATCCCAAGTACTGGAGAACCTGAGCAGGATGGAATATCAAGCCCTAGCACTGAACTGCTGCCTAGTTGGCTGCATGTGGTTTCCAGTGGCCTCTGGCCTCCCTGACAAAAAAATATATATATACTCACACATGGATTCACAAAGCAGTAAGACATAAATCTAAGTGAAAAGGATAGTGTCCAGTGATTCATAAGTAAGCCAAAGGTGCTAAAAGCAATAATAGTACCTATCCCTGGAACAGATACGAAATCTGAACACAAACTTCATATTTAATGGATGGCAGAAACCTATTTGAACCCTTTATGAGACGACTACGTTGTTATAAAAACACAAATAGTTATTACTCCCTTTTCAGTTATTGTTGTGTTTGGAGGTCTCCCAAGTCAAACTTGGGGGCTCAGATGCCACTCTCTGCTTGCCTAGGGAAGCAGTGCTGCTCTGACCCAGTAGTGCTGGAGGATACAAGGCTCGTGACGAGTGGTATTTGCAAAGTCTTCAGGGCTACACCCAGTAGTCTTGTAGTGGGACAAATGGTTCTGGCGCTTGAGCTCTGGTCTGCAAGCAAGCCTGTGTCCCTGATCCCTGAACTATTTCCTCAGTCACTCAAAATTATTCTCAGATAAGGTAGCAAAGTTGAGCTCCACAATAAACCACAAATATAAATTAGAATGCAATGATAAAAGTAAAACATTGTTCCTCCTTTTTGAGACCACTAGATTTCAATTAATTTTGTGGTGCTTTTTCTTCATTCTGTTTCTAGAGATGGTCCAACTACTACCATAAGACTTTAACTGAAAAAGCTAATTGCACATAAGTCAAGACAAACTAACCTAAATTAGCAAGAAAGAGGAGTTTGGGCAACTCTGCACAAGTGAGGTAAGTGGAGCATGTGGGAAGCTGTGATACCAAGCAGTAGGGAACAAAGGAGACTAGCAGTTTATGCCTGGCCACTAGTCGTGAGTATTTTTGGATTTCTTGTGAATACCTACGGTTCACAGAATCTAGGGTTTAAATGTGATTGAAGAAAGGATAAATGTGGACCAGATTTCAAAGACTTTGTAGCCAGCTGATGCCTACTGAGAAGCCAATTAATTAATTTATCTACCTGATAGGTAAAGAAAAACAGACTTAGACAATGACTTCATCACTTGTTGATTGGTTCATTGTTAGTCATCAGTTATGTTAGTACCAAATATTAGAAACCTCCATAGAAATGAAGTTAGCCATCATAGAAGTTCGTTCATGCATCCAGTCACCTTCATCCTTTTTGCATATGAGGCAAATTTATAAACTTTTTATAAATTGTATCATTGTAGTAATTGGCCATATGGGAACACACAGGTAAGGAAACCAAAACATCACATTTATATATGCTTTCTGTTATTTCAAGTATTTTTAAATATTTTATTTCATGCAATAGCCCTGTAAAGTGGAACATTATAAGAATAATGTGACAAAAATGACTTCTTTTGTTAAACTGTTGGTCAAATATTGACAATTTTATGTAGCTTAACCTAATGTTAATATAACCATTTAAAGTATGTGTCAACCAATTTGTAAAGTGGTAAGCAACGTACCTAAGCTTTATTGTTGGAGATGGAACTAAAGGCCATGTCTGTAGACACTTAGTTCAGTGTCATTTTCAGTTTTACAAAATAAATAAAAGACACATAATCATATGTTATATAATCCCAACTTAAGTATCTTGCCTGTTTGTTTTGTGATAAATTTACTATAGACACAGATAATGAGAAAAACTTCACAAAAATCTGCTTTAAATGTTCTTCATTAATTTTTTTGCAAACGTGTGCATTTTTCCAAATTAGCAAAGTGCAAGAAATTCAGTCATTTATGTCGTGAAAATATTACATATTTAGTCTTTCAAATTAGCTGGCTATAGTTAGATTTTTTCTTTTTTTATGTCTGCTGCTTAAGATTCTGGAAGCTAAAGGAAAGGAACAAGGCTGTTTGATTAAATTAAAACAATAGAAATATTATATTGTAAAATATTATTTATCTGTGTCCCACATATCTTACCTTTTCTTTTAAAGAAGCAGGCTACAGTTTATTATAAGACAGATGAAGCTATCTTTGTTTTTGACATAGTTTTTCTTAATAATACCTGAATTGGAATTCAAATAAATCACTCAATCCCTCTCTTATTATAGTCATTTTTCTTTAAAATACAGATGTGCTTCAAAATGAGTCAATCATGTATAACTTGTTAGCTTTTGTGTTTTAATGCTACAGGGAATTCAAGCATATTATTATATATGCAATGTTTTCCCAGGATTTAGCAAATGGCTATCAAACATGGAAATACAGTTTAACAACTTAAACTAGAAGAAATGTACATCATTAATTTAAACTCAATTAGCTGGCTGCATCCCAGCAAACATCACTAGTTAAGTGTCTCAAGTGTGTGGTGTGGGAATTCCACTGGTCCAGCAAGTCTCTGATTTTCTTGAGCAGCTTGGTGGTTGTTACCCTAGAAGATAGATCCTATCTCCCCATGCTGCAGTGATAGCTTCTCAGGGCACAGTAAGGATGGCACTGATTTGTTTACCCATGAATGCTTTTTGAGAGGAGAGAGGCTTCTGTGCTTCAATGTTTTCCCTTTAGACAAAAGCTGGGGGCACGGAAGAATTGTTCTCCTGTGTCATTTTACTGATTTCAACTTTCTAGTTATTTGGAAGGATTATTTTTATACCATCTAAGATTACGATCTAACAAAATTATTTTCCACACTATTACACGTTATCATTTCTAGATAAAACAGATTATCAAGAATATCCAGGGTTAAAAGAAGTATTCAAGAATATTTGATTGAATGTATATTTTACCTGATACTTGGTGGATTTAACAAACAGGAGAGACAATTTGGGAAAAAATTAATATATTGTACCAGGTATACTTTTCTATATCATGGGATTCTTACAACAGATATTCTAATTTTACATTATGGGAGTCGTCCATATTGAACCATAATTATAAGTCATTTATAATACTTCAATACAACACTATTAAACTACTCTATTCATTTGTGTATATGCTTCAATTTTCTCATATATTAATGTCAAAGTTTCTTTTATTTCATGTAGAACTGTATACCGAAAAGATGAAAGTTGTTAGATTTACTGTTGGCATTAGAGTTAGGTTTAGGATGAAATCTTTTCTTTAAATTGAAAAGTTTATAGCTATGATTTGGTTGATTTTTTTTGTTAAGAGCCCAAAGCTAACAAAATCCCAAAGCTCAGGCTTAAAACATTAAACATGAGTCAGTTTAACCAGATAAATACAGTGTATTTTGGGCCAACTCCTATCAGTTGTGGACCGAGTAGCCAGCTCAGCTGATCAAAATAAATTTCAGGATTTAGGGCCAATATAGAGTCACTGTTACATCTGATGGCTGACTGATTCTTGACTACATTAAAGGACTGACTGGTTCTCTATGCATCAAGTAGCTAATCTGAATGTGAAAGAATGAATGAAAGTTTCAAGGTGTTTTTGAGAATTAGTCCCAGTTTGGGCTATCATCAGTCTAATCAAATACTATTAATAGAAGCAACTGATAGGATTTATCCAAATTCAAAATTGGAAGATATTCTGCCTTTCAATCAGAGAGGCAGCAAAGTCACATTACAAAATGTGTAGATTTAGATAGGTGTGTATGTTTATGGCTCTGTAAAATTAGTATACTAACAGCAACATCCAAAACAAAAACAAAAAACAAAAAAAATCAAGAATAGGATACTCCTCTAGGTAAAATAGTTTAAGTATTAGGATATCAAAGGGTTTGCAAAAGTGCACCCAACAAAGAATAATAAAACAGGAATGAATGGAATAGACAAATATCTGCTGGCCACAAAATTGTGACAAGCATAGAATAAGACTGTTTAGTGAAAGTATAAACAAAAATAATATAGAAAACTGTCAGGACTTTTATAATTTAAGGGTACCTTCTGATAGTTATATAAAATGCCTCAGCCTCTGACATTCCTGTACCTATTAAACTTTGATGTGCTTGCCAATTGTCCTTACTGTCTCTGTCCACAAGGGCACACCATTGGGGGCCAGGAGGTGTGGTGGGACAGTGAAGTTTTGTGCATTAAATGGCCTGCCTGTGAGACCTCTGGCAGTTACTTAGGTGACCTAATGTTTGGGCAATACCTATGTGCTGTCTGCTTATGGGTTTGTTACTTACACTATTAACTGGTGACTTAAACCTGGTTGTATGTTATTAATTGCTGACATACAAAACAAATATATAGAAAGAAAGAAGAGTAGCTTTCCATGATCACATACAGCTTAGAAACTGCATTGATAATATCCATATCTATAATATCTAGAAATGCTGGCGTGAATGCGGGGGAAAAAGGGACTCTAATCCATTGTTGGTGGGAATGTCGACTAGTACAGCCTTTTTGGAAAACAATATGGACATTCCTCCAAAGACTAGAAATAGAGCTCCCATTTGACCCAGCCATACCACTCCTGGGAACATACCCACTCCTGGGAACATACCCTGGGAAGCCTAAAATACGCAGCGGAAACACCATCCCTACTTTTATGTTCATAGCAGCATTATTCACAATAGCCAGAATCTGGTAAACAACCAAAGTGTCCGAGAATCAATGACTGGATAAAGAAACTTTTGTATATTTACACAATGGAATACTATGCAGCTGTCAGAAAAAAATGAAGTTACGGAATTTGCCTTTAAATGGATGGACATGGAAAGGATCATGTTGAGTGAAATTAGCCAGAAAGAGAGAAACAGATATAGAATGACTGCATTTATTTTCATGACATAAATATATATGTACATGTTATGATACCAATACCCAACGTCTTGGGTAATGGTATCATAACATGTGAATATTCTTTAACATAATGCTAGATTTAGAGATGACTACAAGAATATGCTACCCGCACGACAGAGCCTGGCAAGCTACCCGTGTCATATTTGTTATGCCAAATACCAGTAACTATTATTATAGACCTCATTCCCATGACCTGATGGAATGGTTTGAGGATCTTATGTTCCTGGAACAAGCAGGTGCCCTTGGGCTCTACTTGCAAGAGACAGGACATATGGGGATGTTACTGGTGCCCGCTCGAGCAAATCGATGATGAACGGGAAGACAGTGACAGACAGTGATATAATATCTAGAAATTAGCTAGGGACAAATTTTGCAGGGAATCCTTTCAAGCAGGAATAGCTACAAGTACCATAGACTCAAAAGTTCCTCTTCCTCTAGGCAGAAGTTTTAACAAAAATCAATTTCCCACAGATCTTCAAATCTCTGGATGCCAGGCAACTAAAATTTCTAGGCTCTCAAATGGCTGCTGGCCGGGTTCAGACAGCTGGTTTAATCTCAGCTTGGTTCTCACAGAATACTGTTCTCAAGGTTATATCATACTGATGTTGGTGGAGAATTATGTGAAATGAGGAGGTAAGAACTAGCAGCCTCAAGAAGGAAATCAGCTATTTTCTCCTGATTCACTTCTGCTGATGTAGGTGGGCTCCCTTAGGTGCATTATGGGAAGTGGGAAGGACAGAAAGACAGTCACTTTCACCCAGTTCTACTCAGCCACCTTGGGACCCCCTGGGAAGGCTAGGCCTCACCCAGTCCTTGCCAGTTCTTGTCTTTGCCTCGCTGAAGAATTTCAAGGGAAGACAAACAGTGAGATAAAGCCGATTTTATTTAGAGTTTTTGAGGAAAGTGAAAGAGTAGAGAAAGTGAGAGAGAGAGAGAGAGAGAGAGAGAGAGAGAGAATACATCTCTCAAGAGGGGAGATGAGGGCACCACATGTACCCAGATGCCATGTATGCTCAACCATGTTGGCTCAAGCAGTATGTGGGCTCAGTCACCATATGAACACACTTCCTTTATTCAGGGTGACTTTAAGAGGTTTTCCCCCAAGCTGCTCCCACATGGGGCTTCTACCTGGACTGAAGTCCGTTGCTAGGGCAGTTGCCAAAGGAAGCAGATTTGGGAGTGGTCTACTTTGATAATTTTCTTTTCTTGACATCTGTTACTGCTGGATTTTCTCTGTCCTGAAATGTAATTGGATTAAGGACTGGGCAGAGAAGGTTGATCCAGCTCCCTCAGGGTCTATTTTTGATGAAGGTTTTTATCAGGTCTTGATTCCTGATTTTAAAACTAAGGTCTGGACATTCTTAGAGCTAGTAGTTTTATTATATCTTAGAAATTCCATTTGCCATGGTCTCTGCCCTATCTACCTGCCTGCATCACTACCATCCAGGAAAACTGGGGAAGATCCAGGACTGATACAAGTCTGTCGTGGCCTTGCGTATTTCAGGAAAGTAAAGTCAGTCCTAAATCTTTCCAGGCCTTTTTGGTTCTCGCCTTTCTCTCACAGTAAAGAATTTCAGGAGGAGACAGTGAAGTATAATGAATTTTTATTTGGATGTTTTGAGAATGAGAGAAAGAGAGCGTGAGAGAGAAAGAGAGACAAAAAGAGACAGTAGAGGGAAAAGAGGAGAGACAGATGAGAGAAGAGAGAAAAGAGAGAAACAATTACACTCAAGAAAGATCATGAACTTCTCCAAGGTGGAGAGAAAGTCCCGTATCACATTCCAGCATTAAAGGATAGAGCTGGAGGGTGATGCAGGTGACGCATGCACTCCAGCATCATATTTGCTCAGCAGCAGCGTGCGGGCACAGGCAGCACACGAGCTTGGCAGCACATGTGCACACTTCCTTTGTTCAAGATGACTTTGGTAGGGTTTCTTCCCAGCTGTCTTACAGAGGGCTTTCAACCTAGGTAAAGGTCCTTTGCTAGGGTGGCTGCCAAGAAGGAAGTAGGGTTGGGAGGAGTTGATGGTATTCTTTGATTTCCTTTCCTGGCCTTTGTTCCTAGTGCAGCTTCTCTTAGTGGGGCTTCAGCTTCTCTGGGTCTGTGCTGGCACCAGAGAAAGGTAATATAAGGAAGGCCTTGCTGTGCTCGCAAGATGGTCTGATGTTAATGCAAAAGTGAGTTTTCCTGTGCTTGTGGGTTCTTGAGAATTGTGTGAAAAGTTCACATCCAAAACTCAGAAGAAGGAAAGTTAATTTATTGTACAGATGGTTCCAGGTACATCCCCAGATGTCTAGGCCTCTCTGTTACCCGTGAACAATGTCCCTTGTCCAGTCCCTAACGCTGCCTGGTCTTGCGAATGACTCCCCCTATCCTGTCCTGTCCCACACAAGCTACTCGACTCCCATAAGCAATGGCCGGTACTGCACCTCCGCTGCTTTCTCTATAAGCCACATGCAGGTGGGCAAGATCCCTGCACTCAGTACCTGCCTCTGGGCCTCCCAACTGGACTTCAGTGATTCCCTGTTGTCCTGTTCTGGCTTTCCTTAGTCTTGGCCCGGCCCTACATGTGAGACTCCTGTGCTCACTACCTTGCCACTACCTGTGCATCTGAGCTCTGCCTGAACCTAAGCTATCCTGAGCATGCAAGCTCTGCCTGTGACCAGGGCCCTGAGCCCAGCCAGTACCTGTTTCTTCCCTTGCCTGACCTTGCATGGCCTACCTTGTTCTGGGCGTGCTACCCTACCTTATCTGAGGAGAAGGTCCAGAGAGCATGTGCAGAGAGAGAGAGAGAGAGAGAGAGAGAGAGAAAGGGGGGCTGAGGTTCTTTTGTATTTGCTGCCAAATCCCACCCCCGCCCCTGCAACCCCTTCTAC
Source organism: Cryptotis parvus (assembly GCA_021461705.1). NCBI lineage: Eukaryota > Metazoa > Chordata > Mammalia > Eulipotyphla > Soricidae > Cryptotis > Cryptotis parvus. Next base: position 275,723 of record JAJIBD010023528.1, read on the forward strand.
ATTCTGATTGGCTACCTGTTCCAATGGGTGTGACTGGGCTCTCTCCACCTTAGTTCCTGCTGTATCACTGACAGCCTTAGGGCTAGTGGTTTAACTACTTCCCAAGAACTCAATGACATGGAAGTGGGGGACTTTCCTATCTACCTCCCTGTCTGCTTCATAACAAAAGAAAAAGTAATATGGTGAGGAACTTCCTTATTGGAACAGCCCCTCAGTCCATATAGTTGTACTCAGCACTAGCATTCTGCTCTCTCATCTCTCCAGGCCTCTGAGTCTGTGTGCCTGCTGGGATCCTGTGCTAAGCAGCATTTATGGGTATTTGCACACAGGCCATTGCAGGACGGGGTCAAACAAAAATTAACAGAATTTTTGATTCTTTACTGGAAAACTTGATCTATTTGTTGATTGTCTCTCTAGACAGAAAATAGTTTCCCAAGTATTTTTTTCTATTTGATGAATGAGCCTTTTTCCATGGAGAGTCTTGCAAAACTGGCATTATATAGAATGCACACTAAGGGATGGAATTCCACTAAAACAAGGATTAATTTTAGTGAAATAAATACATCAGAAATGCAAATTCAACAAAAACACTCATTGTTTATTTTCTCACATATGCTTATTCTACTTTCAGTCCCTTCTGTGGAATTTCTGACAGTCAAAATAAACAACTAAACAGAAGCAACTAGAAAATAAAAACAAAAATAAATTAAAGTTGAAAGATTAGGCCAAGAAGAAAAATAGTAAGCAGTCGGTACACCCCAGTGCCAGGTACAACTTAGGTTATTCCTGCTAAACATGAGTAGAAACAGATTTTGAATTTGAGATTTAATTTGAATGAGGAGTCATAGAAAAGTAATCTATTATTCAGCTAACAAATTTTAGTTATGCCTATACTAGGTTTCAGTCTCCAGGCTTACTGTTGACACATCATTAATACGTTATCTATCTATCTATCTATCTATCTATCTATCTATCTATCTATCTATCTATCTATCTATCTATCTATCTATCTATCTATCTATCTATCTATCTATCTATCTATCTATCTATCTGTCTGTCTATCTGTCTGTCTGTCTGTCTATCTGTCTGTCTGTCTGTCTGTCTGTCTGTCTATCTGTCTATCTATCTATCTATCTATCTATCTATCCATTTATTCATTCATTTATTCACTCATTTATTCATTCATTTATTTATTTTTTATTTATTTGCTGTTTAGGCCACATCTGGCAATTGTCAGAGGTTACTTCTGGCTCTGTACTCAGAAATCACTCCTGGTGATGCACAGGAGACCATATGGGACACCAGGAATCAAATCCAGGTTGACCATATGCAAGGCAAGCACCTATACTAAACTCCAGTCCCAGATAAAGTTCTTGTCCTCAAAAGAACTTCAATCTGAGCAGAAATCAGCAAATCAAGATGATGGCCAAGTCCAGCTCATCATCTATTACTGGAAATGAAGTTTATTGGAACACATGCATTTATTTTCTATGGTTGCCTTTATATTATAATGGTCAAACTGTACACTTGTCACAGAAACTGTGACTTACAGACCTATGATAATAGCTACTATTCTTTACAGAAAGAATGTTTGCTGGCTGCTTATATATTCTAGGACCAACTTCAATTCTCCTGGTTCACATATTATTTTCTCTTAGCTATTATATTTATTTTTTTATGACGTCAATTATTTCTTTTACACAAATGACTCTGCAATGTCTATACCCAGTCACCGATGCTGGAAATATTTCTAGAATTCTAATTCAACCTGTGAAAACAATGACTTGCTGTGCCCACTTCACATGTTATTCCTCATCTGGGTGTAAGAGAAACAAGAAATGTGATTTTTAAGTTAGAATTAAGGTGTATATATATTTTAATTGTTCTAATTATATATTGCTGTTTCAAAAATTCTGAAAATGCTAATTTGCCATCATTAGTTTCTTACTCTAACTTTTTTTCAGTCTTGAATAATTATCAATGATAATTGACCACTTGTAAAATCTGACATAAAGGAGTTGTGATTCAGGGTCAGAGTGACGGTACAGCAGGTAGGGAATTTGCTTTGAACAGAGTCAACCCAGGTTCGATCCCCTGCATCCCATAGGGTACCCAGAGCACTTCCAGGGGTAATTCCAGAGTACAGAACCAGAGTAACCCCTGAGTATCACCAGGTGTGGCCCAAAAATAAAAAAAAAGGAGCTGTGATTCACAGAACAGCTTGATTCATTGTGAGCAAATGTTACTTGGAAGTTTTAGTCACAGGACTGTCCTGCACAATATACCATGAAAGAGTCAGACTTTTATTAGTGGACTGCTGAATTTTCTCCTTATGCTTCAAAACATAAGTTAACTACATTATTTATTTATTCATTTATTCATTTATTTATTCATTCATTTAGCTATCTATCTAGACACAGATACATGGGGCAGAGCTGCTAAAGGCTCTCCCTGTGCTCGGCTCATCATGAGGCATATGGGAAGGAAGGCAGGTTCTAGCCCTGGCCGCAACCTCTCCTCTTAGAGTCTCACAAGAAGCCCCCACCCAGAGGGCCACCATTTTCAAAATCGGACTCCACAGCTCATCAGAGCTCCACCCAAGAGAAAAGCCCATATCTCCCCCATTGTGGTTTATCAGTAAATGCTCGAACTGAGAGCCTACTACAGAGAGTATACCACCCGCACACAGAGCCTGGCAAGCTACCCGTGCCATATTTGATATGCCAAAAACCAGTAACAATTATAGACCTCATTCCCATGACTTGAATGAATGGTTTGAGGCTATACCTATTCCTGGAGCAAGCAGATGCCCTTGGGCTATATTAGCATGTGACAGGACATATGGAGATGTTACTGGTGTCTGCTCTAGCAAATCAATGAACAACAGAAGACAGTGATACAAGTGATCTATCTATCTATCTGTCTGTCTGTCTATCTATTTATGGCTTTTTGAGTCACACCCATCTATGTTTAGGAGTTACTCCTGACTCTGCACTTAGAAATTACCACAGGCTGTGGTCAGTGGCAACCATATGGAATACTAGGGATGAAATCTGGGTCAGCTGTATGTAAGGCAAATGATCAGGTCCTTCAAATTAATTACTTTCATCCCCAGGTAGTGTATGGGAAGTGAGATAGTCTGTTCTCAGTACTATTATTATTATTAAGTAAAGGAAAGATGGTGAAAAAACAGTGTATTTTTCCTCCAAGAATTTTGAGTTGTTTTGGCTCTATGCTTCTGTATGCCTCTATCATGCTTCTTGTCTTTTCCCCCACTACTTAGGTTATTTCTGTACTATGTATAAGTAAAAAGCTAAGTGCAATTAGTTTGGGATTAGTGGCAAAAGCTCTAAGCCTACTCCCTTTCTTTCACAAAAGAGCTTCTTGAAAGGAAAGGTGACTTCCCCTCTGAGTTCTGAAAAGCAAATTCCTAGGAATGCCGAGACTTTGGAACGTTAAGAGATTTTTATAAAGGAAATACAAGTATTTTTCTCTGAAGACTGCTGGAGCACAGCTGCTAGATAGCCCTGAAACTCCACTCACTCACTCTGTCTTCTATGTATTGTATTTCAATAAAAACTTAATAAACAGAATATTAAAGATTTGAAGAATTATACAATGTAGTCAATTTCTAACTCTGCCATTTATTTTACTTTTATGAGATATCAGGACCAGTTTAATAAGTATAATAAACATAAACTCTGGCATTTATAACACTATTCACCAGATTAATACCAAATAATATTTTCTAAAACTGCCATTTTAATAGGAATAAATGGATAAACAGATATGTCTTAGACTTACTATACCAAGGTTGCTGGAACTTAATTTTTGAAAGCAAATTAGCATCCAAAATCAATATTTTCCCCATTAATTTTATATTTGTAAAAGAGCTTTACCAGATATAGATAAAAAAAAAATTTTCTGGTATAGGATTATCCAATGCTATTACTGACACACATACAAATAAGAGAAGTATTCCTATTCTTTTAATTTTAACCAATGGCCTTCAGATCATTACCATAAGTTTCTTTACCATAACTCTTATGCATACATATAGGTCTAGTTGATTATTAATATTATCCAGTTCATTTAAGACAGGGGTCACTGTAACACATTTTATTAATAATTCTAACATATTATCCCTCATAGACCTCTTTCATATCTACTGAATATGGCCTTGTAAGCTGTTGATCATATAATAGAAAGAATCAGTTGTAACAATTGAACAAAAGGAAAGGAAGACAAATGGGTCCTTAGAATAAAATGCAAGACAAAGGAGGTAAGTATTCAGGAATTTGAACCATTCAAGGGTAAGTTACACTGAAGAAAATGCAGCTCAATATCTCATAAGTTACTTAAAATTTAAACATTAAAAGTTGTCTATGAATGGTCATTAGCTATAGCTTAATACAGTATCATATTCCCACATAAAATTTATCCCCAAATTAAAGTTTGATCATATTATATATACATCTGGTGGGATATACCCAATACTTCTGGTGGGAGTTTAAATCATTACAGAAATTCTAAAAATCAATTTTGTGTCATAAATCACAATTTAAAATATGAATACACTTCAGTGCAGAAAATCCATTTTTTTGTCATGTAACTAAAAGAAACTTCATGCATGATTACAAAGATTCATATGAATGGGCATTTTATTGTGGAATTATTTGTGACAGGTGAAGTTTAAATCAGTGTCCACCAATGCACTTCAATGGAATATCATTCAAATGTGGAGAATGATTGAATAATAATTCCATACTTTTTAATGTAATTTTTTTAATTTTTTCAGTGTAAAAGCAAGGTGCTTAGTATGTTCTTTGTGTGATGTTACATATATGCACATATACATGTATACATACATGTATATGTATGTACATACACCGATGCAATGCATATGCATGGGTGTATGTACACATGCGCATATACTTACATGTGCACATACACACATGGTGCATGTGTACATGTGTGTAACCTGTATGCACATGCATAATAATGGTTATATCTCCAAAATATACATGTATGCATATGGAAAATACCATGCTACACTCTCTGATTGATGATGATCATGATTCACATTTATTAAGCACCTATTATGTAACAAGTATTTTATCAAAAGAAATTTCACTGTAGTCTAGGGTCTGCAAAACTACTGACCCTGGGAACACACACAAACACATGAAAACACACACAAACACTTATCTAGGTGCTGCCAAGGTGGGGTGTTTTTCAAATGAACTTTTAAGGCCTATATCACTTAAATTTGCATGCAGATAAGGAATTACCTGATTGTCTCCAAACAAATGTCACAGTTTAATAGCAAAAGTCTCCTGTTGCAGATGAAACCAGAAATTTGAGGCATGTCAAGAATGTAATACTGCTGCTAACTGGAAACAGATATGAAAGGAAAATAACCTCTGGAAAGCAGAAGTGAAGGAGAATGGAAATGCAATCCAGTAAGCTCAATGAATTGTCCCACCAATTACTAATCTTTGAAGATGTCCTCCTCACTCAGAAGAGGACTGTCATCTATCTTGATGATGTCTGATTATCTCAAAGAGAGAGAGAGAGAGATGGAGGGGAGGAAGACAAAGAGTGCCTAAGCAAAAAACAAGCAAACCAAAAAAAAATAAACAGCTATGTAGAAAATCTGGATTTCTGACCAAGAGACCCAGAGGTAATGAGTGTCTGTGGCCAATTGTTATGCAGCAATAAGCACAACTATATTATATTGTAGAAATAAATAACCCCATATCTCAGCAAGTTAATTGAACACAATTTGTTTTTTTAATATTTTATTATACCACCATGAGATATACAATTACAAAGATATTAATAAGATGTTCATATTTGGGTTTAGGTCATACAGTGTTCCAGCACCCATCCCTCCACCAGTACCCATTTCCTACCACCAATATCCCTGATTCCTGCCCCCCCATCCCTAGCCTCCTCTATGGCAGGTTCTTTATCTCTTTCTCTTTCTCTCTCTCTCTCTTCCTTCCCTTACACATTGTGGATTACAATAAATACATTCAGAGGTTATCATCTGTATCTTTTTGCCTCTATTTAATGCTCAGTTCAAGGTTGGCATTAGCACTTTCGACCATTCTCTGTCTTACCTAAACTCTGACTCCCACACGTTTGCAATAATTTCCACCTTTGACAAGACCTCCTGATCCATGTTTTGCATGACCTTGGATATTGGTATCAGAATATGTATGCATATATATAATATATATTTATGTCATGCAAATAAATGCAGTCATTCTATATCTGTCTTTTTCCTTCTGGTTAATCTCACTCAAAATGATCCTCTCCATGTCCATCCATTTATAGGCAAATTTCATAACTTCACTTTTCCTAATGAAGCTGCATAGTATTCCATTGTGTAGATATGTCAAAGTTTCTTTATCCAGCCATCAGTTTTCAGGCACACTGGTTATTTCCAGATTCTGTCTATTGTGAATAGTGCTGCTGTGAAAATAAAAGTGCAGATGGTTTTTCCACTGTGCATTTTTGGCTTCCAGGTAGTATTCCCAGGAGTGGTATGGCTGGGTCAAATGGGAGCTCAATTTCTAGTCTTTGGAGTAATGTCCATATTGTTTTCCAAAAGAGCTGTTCCAGTTGACATTCCCACCAACAATGGATGAGAGTGCCCTTTTCCCCACATCCACGTCAGCACTTGTTGTTCTTGCTCTTTTGGGTATGTGCCAGTCTCTATGGTGTGAAACGATATCTCATTGTTGTTTTGCTTTGCATCTCTCTGATGATTAATGATGATGAGCATTTTTTCACATGTTTTTTGGCCATTCAAACTTCTTCCTTGTCAAAGTTTCTATTCATTTCTTCTCCCCATTTTTTGATGGGGTTGGCTGTTTTCTTCTTGTAAAATTCTACCAGTGCCTGATATAGCCTGGATATTAACCCCTTATCAGATGGGTATTGGGTGAATATTCTTCCCCATTATGTGGACTGTCTTTGTATCTTGGTCATTGTTTCTTTTGAGGTGCTGAAGCTTTTTAGCTTCATGTAGTCTCATATGTTTATCTTTTCTTCTAGTTGCTTTGTTAGTGGTGTTTCACCTTTGAAGATGCCTTTAGCTTCAATGTTGTGGAGGGTTTTCCAATATTTTCTTCAACTTAATTTATGGATTAAAGATCTGATATTGAGATCTTTAATCCATTTTGATCTGATTTTTGTGTATGGTTTTGGACAGAGGTCCACATTCAGTTTTTTACATGTAGCTGCCCAGTTTTCCCAGCACCACTTGTTGAAGAGGCTTTCCTTGCTACATTTTGGAATCTTTACACCTTTATCAAAGATTAAATGATCATGTGTTTCAGGATCAGCTGTGTGCAAGACCGGTTTCTTAGCCGTCGTACTCTCTCCCTAGCCCCTTTCCTTATTCTTTTAGAGTGGACATTTCTCGGTCCAAAATTCATCCCTTCAATATCTCCAAACCCCTCTGGGCCAGAGTTTCAGTTGTGGAATTGCAAGCATTATTCCTTCAAGAACCTTCCATCTTTTTTTATTTATATTTTATTATACCACCATGAGATATACAATTACAACGTTGTTCATGTTTGGAGGTTTAAGTCAGATAGTGTTCCAGCACCACGCCCTCCACCAGTGCCCAAGGAACCTTCTATCTTGACTGCTTCACCTGAAGCTACAAGCTGCTCAGCTGCCTAAGACAGGATACTTTGGACCAAGTAAGACCTTTTCCCTCCTTCCTAGGACTCCTACAGTGTTGGAGGTTGCCCAACCTTCCCTCCAACTATTAATTTCCTCCTACTTAAGTTTCTGTAGCCACAGGTTATCTGTCCACCATTCCTTGAATGAACTCTGCCCCTTCTTCCCTTTTAAACTGAGTAATCTGGGTGAGCGCCTTACTAGTCTACTTTCCTGCACCCTCACATGCTTATGTTTAAAAGGACACACCAGTGATACTACAGCAGAAACACAGCCACTAGCCAAGGAGTGCTAGCAACCACAAGAAGGCCAAAGAGGGAAAATACGTTTTTTTTTCTCTAGCATCTACCAAAGGAACTGAGCACTTTTGGCATCTTCAATCTGGTTCAGAAATGTAGATTTTGAACTTCTGACCTCTATGAGCGAATGAATTTATGTCACTCTAAACCACTTAGGTTGTGCTAATTTATTATCATTGCCATAGCAAGCCAATATAAATAACCTGATTCAATATAATACTTTAAAATAATCTATTCATAAAAAACCTGCCATTTAGGCAGGACGTGGGAGGGGGGAGGGAATTGGGGACATGGGTGGTGGGTGATGGGCATGGTGGAGGGCGGGGTGCTGGAACACTGTGTGACCGAAACCTCCAAACGTGAACAATGTTGTAATTGTGTATCCCACAGTGGTATAATAAAATGTTTAAAAAATTTTTTAAAAATAAACAAAAAAAAAAAATAAAAAATAAAAAAGAGCCCTCCGGGGCAGAGCTGTTCCTTCTCTCCCCGGCACAGCCGTTCAGAGGCAGCGGGAGGCATGGCGGGCTAGCCCTGCCCACCACCCGGCAGAGCCTCACACAGCCAGACCACCCCCCCTCACTCCACCGGCGCCGCCATTTCCCACTTCTGACTTCCCCCACGACCCACCCAGGCAGCCCCCAGCCCGACACCGACACCCACCCCCCAGCTTTCACAACGCCCAGGCGGTCCGACTCCCACATGGGCAGAGCTGTTCCTGCTCTCCCTGGCACAGCCATTCAGAGGCAGTCGGGAGGATCGCTAGCCCTGCCCACCACCTCGAAGCCTCACACAGCCAGACCACCGCTCCCTCCCCCACGGGCGCCGCCATTTTCCACCTGGACTTCCCCTCCAGAACTCCACCAGAGACCGCCACCAGCCCAGCTCGCGCAGGCTGCGTGTTATCAAAAATGCTTTTTAGAGGTTTTAAGAGTGCCTCCCGCCGACGCCAACCCGTAGCCACCCCAACCTTCTCCGCCCCCTCGCCATAAGCCCCGGGAGCCGAAACAAAAATAAAAATGTTTAAAATTCAAAAAAATAATAAAAAATAAAATAATCTATTCAAATCAGTTAAGCAAGCTTTCCATTTTTTAAACAATATTTGTAAAAATTCTTGAATAATAAATTTTTATTATACAGATGCGATTGTATGGTATGAATTTTGGTTAGCTACAGTAAAAATTTAAATCTCTAAATACATGTATTGTCAGTTCATTAAATCTCTGAATGTATGTAATGTCAGTTCAACTTTCTATTTGCAGTTTAAGAAATAAGACATGATATGTTTATATCTGTTATAAAAGCCCACCACCACAAAAATTCATCCTTCGTTTCATTGCTTTCAATGAATGGACATATGACTTGATTCAGGAGTAAGTGATAAATTTCACTTGTAAAGTTCTCTGTAGTGTTTATTTCTTCTAATAAAAATTATTTCTTCTACATGCATGGCAGAGCCTGGCAAGCTGCCCATGTTGTATTTGATATGCCAAATACCAGTAACAATTATAGATCTCACTCCGGAATGGATTGAGGCTCTTTATGTTCCTGGAGCAAGCAGAAGCCCTTGGGCTCTACTAGCATGAGACAGGACATATGGAGATGTTACTGGGGCCCGCTCGAGCAAATTGATGATGAACAGGAAGACAGACAATGACAGACAATAAAAAAAAACTAAAATGAGCAATTTTATAAATCCAATACTAGTATTTTCAGAGAATGGCCAATATTTTTTTGCTTTAAAATACTAATGTTTACTAGAAAGAATTTCTAGCATTTCTAAAAAAAAAAGAAAAGAAAACACAACAAACTAGTAACTGTAAGCTCTTAAACTGTTTTCTATGTTAAATGCAAGATTTTTATAACTCTAGGAAGGGAGAAAGTCATTTTATGAATCTTTGGATCAATACAAAATTAATATTGCGGGTACAATGAAACTCTGGAGTGGGTTTATAATAAAAACTTCAATACACCCTGTAAGTGCTGCCAAAATAAGCAGGAAGTTACTTTTCATTTGAACAGTCAGATTTTTCTTCTGTCTGCAAACAGAGCAAAATTCAGGACATTTCACTACTGGAGAATCTTTAATGAGTGGGTAGTAAAATACCCACCTTTCTGACTGCCACTGGATATCAAAAAATTACTCACTTCTGACTCAGTAATTACCCACCAAAAATTTAGATCAAGTGGTCGTCATGTCACCCAAATTAGTACCTGACAAGGAATGCTTTTGGCAAGGTTGGCAGCTGAGAAACAGGAAATGAGTTGCAAAACATTATTAAAACTTAAAAATAACAGCCTTAAAGGTGTGTGCTCTACTATTCAAATACTCAAAACTTACTGGAGAAAACAATAACGCCTGAGCAGAGGGAAACTCAGGGAATCAGTACATGAGATGAAGCAAACGAAAGGTACGTTGATCTTTCTAAAAATCCCCAGGCAATTTCTGATGGCTTCTTTTATTATTACTTACTAATGTGTGTAATCAAATGTGGCCAAGTCTTGGTAACTGTATTTGGAAAATGGTATAAGCAGATCTAAATATTTGTTTATAACTCACTCTGCAATTCATAATTCTATTCTGAAAAACACTTGCTAGTGGTTGTGTTACTTTCAAAGCCAGAGAAATATTCAGGATTCAAATTTCTTAAATATCCTAAAACCCTGACAACAGAATGTTCTCCTTGTACAATCTGACCAAGTGCCTCCTTGTCTGAAGCCTGCTTATTTGGGGGAATTTTAGCAGAGATCTAAGAACTTAGTTTGCCCTTGTCCTCAAACTTTGTGTCATCTGGAAGTGGATGGAGATCACTCCGAAAAATGGAATGGTTTCAGGATATTTCGACTTTAAATCAATCTAACCAGCTCACTAAAGTTTAATCATTTTAACATTATGTTTTTGATAAGAACATTGTAGTATTCACTCACCACTCAATCTGCATTCCTATATCAACTTGATCATTACCAATATAGGACTTAAAGTTGCAATGACTTCAAATTACATTATCATTTATTTTTGTAGATCCACATAAAAGTATGTGTGATTAAAACCACGAATGGTAGGACTTCAGTCAAATGTCTTTTGCTAGAGCAGTTAAAAATAGCTATTATATGAAGGGCAGATAAGAAAAAACAGTTTTTATAGGGCTGGAAAGATCATACAGGAGGTAAGGCACGTGCAAAGTGATCCCTGGCATCTCAAACCATCCACCCAGCACTTCCAGGAGTGGAATGACCAGACCCCTGAGCACAATGAGCACAAAGCTATGAGTAAACCCCAAGCACTACCAGGTATGCCACCCCACCAAAAAAAAAGAAAAGAAAGAAACCGAAAAACAAATATGCCATCACAGAGCCAACTCAGAAGTTTCCAAATTTGTCCATACACTAAGTTCATTAACTTACATTTGTGGCTGCTTTCTTCACTACCGTGGCTATGGAGTTAGAAAGCTATGAAGAAATGATGTTATCCTCGAAGCAGAAAATATTTACTCTCTCACTCTTCAAAGATCAAAGAAATTGCCACCCACTTAAATTACACTGGATAATTCATTGAATATTATGTGGACTGAAGTCTTTACTCCAGACCATTCTCTGGACTCTATACAAATGTTGTCTGAGACTCTCTTGACTGTATTCAAGACCTACCATAGTTGAAACCCAAGTCTTATTACCCTAATACTTATCAGCTCGTCCTATGCATTCCCCAAACACACTGTGCCTATTCACACTTGAATGTTGTTGCTAGGCATCAGGGATACAGTATCTATTAAGATATGGTTCCTGCCTGGAAAGCACTTGCTGTTTAGCAGGAGCTCATTATCTAGAAAGCACAGTGCCAGCAACAGAGTGACACCTACATGTGTGCCTTACAGGTGGTTAAAATGAACTGAGCTGAATTAAAATGTATAGCCAATAACTGCTGCAGCAAGTATCTATTATACTCCCATCCTGATATCACCCCTAACCAGTATTTCTTTGTGCTACAAGCTCACAGATGACCACCCCCCATAAAGCTATAAGTTTACTTAACAGAATTTTGCAAGTTCAAGTCATTTAAGAAAATTAATTTGCATTAATTGCAGCATTTTACTAAATTATTCTTTCACTGTAGATTTTAAACTTTTTTTGTCTTTCCTGGGAGAGAAAGAAAATTTATATTCTAATATTAAATATGCATTTGTTTTATTATGACTAATTATTTGCTCAATGTCATAGATTCCATTCTGATATTCCCTGATATAATAATATTATTGGTACTGCATTTTTCTCCTGAGGTGATACTTGGGGAGTCCACTTATGAAATTGTGTTTAAATGAAGATTAATTAATTGTAAAAGGACCTCTTGGCAAAGATTGCTCAAATTAAATAATAATTACAAATATCCTCTTCACTTAAGCTATGTAGACTCAGTCTCTAAGTTTTACCAAGCTCTTAACAAGTCAGTACTGACTGGTAATTACTCAATAATCTCTTCAGTACAAGCATTAACCCTTAAGGTCTTCATAGAAAGAAGATAAGAATTTTACCTTTGATTTTTCATATAGAAATATATCAACTGAGGATCAAAGGCAGTTTTTAGTTCAACTCATCTAAAATATCCTTACAATAACACATGAAGAAAATCATTAACGTTGTTTTCAGATTGTCCAAGATGCTTTTGCTTTAAATCTGGCTACCAACCTAGAATATTAGATCTTGATGACACAGAGACCTAACCATCCTAATCTTGTGTGTGTGTATCTGTGTGTATGTGTGTGTTAAGCATTAAAGTGAAGGTAATAATGATGACTTCTTAAGAGTATATGCTATTTTGTGTCTGTTATAGTAGTAAAACATTTGTACTTGGCACAAAGATAATCATTCCGTACTGATTAAATGCACCACGTGTAACTGAGTTTTCTTCCCTTGATAACAAATTTATGTGATATCTATCTCTTGTTTAAGTGTGAGGAATTTTAAACAACCCACAGTTTAGGAAGTCATATAGCAAGGTAAGTTCTAAAGTCTTTGAAAAAAATGGAAGCAACTCTAAAAGTGCATTAAAATGACTGAACCTCAAACAATTGGAATGGACGGCAGCACTTATTAATTTTTATCTTGGTGCTAGTGACTGAACTTCATCCCTTAACACATATTTTTTGAAGATTTTACTCTAACCTATTCTAATCTAATGTAATCTCTAATGTTATGATATTTGAAGATGAGGGAAGTAATTTAAGACATTATTAGATCTAGATAAGGTCATGAAGGTGCCATTATAAGGAAGGACAACTATCCTTTTGCTGTTTCTTTTTCTTTCTGTTTCTGTGTCATGTAAGGAAGGTCACAGCAAATGAGTGATCATGTACAAATCAGAAAGAGTTTTCATGCCAGAGTATGACCATGCTGTCCCCCTAATCTTGGACTTCCAGCCTCCAGGACTATGATAATTCTGCTCTGTAAATAATTCATTATATAGTAATTTATTATAGAAACTTAAGCTAAGACAACTTGTATCTAGATATTTTTCTGGTCTTCATTTTTTCTTTTTTTATTTTAGTAAGAAATGTATCTGAAGGAGCGGCATGAGTCTCTTGCCTTGATTAATACATAAATAGACTCTGAGTGGCTCTTCTACTTATCGCCAAGATACAATCTGGCACAACAGTTTTGTTTGATAGACAGCATTGGCCCATACTTGTCAACTAGCCAATGTGAAATAACATTATTACTGTATAATGTTGAGTTAGGCTGCATAATATTTCCATTGTGTGACATGTATGATGAAGAGATTTCAGAGTTCTCAACTGTTTACATAATTAAGATTACATATTTGTAAAATTAAGGTACTGCTATCACCACCATTACCATATTTGCTTTCTTTCAGGGTGCTCACATATATGCATGTTAACTTTTGAGAATGATCAGAGGACATGTGCCTGTCTCCAAAGACTCTCAGAGTCACTGCATCCCCATAGAAGGTATCTGAACCCCACTTTATCTTGGGCTATTGCTCAAAAGAAAGCAACTAAGGCTAGATTGAAGAATGAGAGGTGAGGACAAGAGGGAACTATCCTAAAAGATTCAGCTCCAAGTGTAGTTTATCGCTCTACTGCAGGTTTGAAAGGATTATGTAGCCATAGGCTATCTCCAGATAGAAAGATGGTTCAGTGACATCCCTTTGGTAAATAAGAAGCCATCCCTCCCTCCCACTAAGCGTCACATTGAAGTAAGCTGTGTTTTCTGATTAATTCAGTTTGAATACAACTGACTGTCTGTCACTATAGTCATATGTCATTCGTGGCAGCTCAGAGAATCTAACCTTTTCTAACATCAGTGCACACAATTCATTTTAAAATGTAGCCTAATAGTTACTGAATACCTGCAAGGTAAAGGGAAGATGGGATGTATTTTCCCTCAAAATAGCCTGCAACCAAATTTATGAAAGCAAACTGTAGGCACAGTAGTGTTCTTTGCGATGTAAAGGCTGTAAGTCACTTGGAAATTTCCCCAGAGGATTGCCTTCATCTTTTACCAGAACCTCACCATCTTTGTGCAACTAGACATGTGCAGATATATAGCATCTACTTACATTTTCTTTGGTGTACAATTAAAGAGCAACAAAGTACCATAACTCTATGATACAGTTCTACCATATATGTATATGTATATATATATATATATATATATATATATATATATATATATCTTTTTTTCCCAGTTCTGATAGAATGGTAAAGTGGAAACATGACCTTTGTGACCAGATGAAGCTCAATTCATAGTCTTGTTCTTAATCATTTCCTGATGCAAGGTAGACTACTGGACTTCCATGATTTTTAGATCTTCATCCACAGATAATGGCTTTCCTTCATTAACCTTCTCTGAAGAGTGAATGAGACCTGAGTCGGAAGACTTGTTCTTGAACACAGACAGTACTGCTACGAAAACATGTGCATTGCTTTTATGCATGGCCCTGTTCAAAAGTGACAAGACTTAGACCAAATCTTGCCCCAGGCTTTGGCCTCTACCTCCAACAATAAATACACACTTCTCTGTTTACAACTCCATAAACAGGGACATGTGTTTCTGTTAACAATGCATGCTCTGGGCTGTCTTGGTGATCAATTACTTTATATCATTTTCAAATTGCCGTGTGTTTACATCTTTCCAAATTGCTGTCCCCTGGAAAGGGCCTGTCTGACTAAGGTTTGGTCAAAGGGGTTCCCTTTAACTTATCACATCTAGAAATACCACAGACAGAAATGCTTCTGGGCTATTTGCTAAGAAAACTAGCATAAGCTGCTTATCAGAAAATATTACATTTTCCCTGAAAGGTGAGCTGTTTTTGTCAGCTTCTTGGGCTATGTGAAATTCCTTTTGTGTCATGATAGGTCACTGCACAGAAGCTAACAGTAGACTGCCATCTCCCCAGTGGAGACTAGAGCCTTGAGCAAAATACTGAAGAAAAAAAAAAAGAAGCTTTGCTTTCTGGATAATCTTCTGTGGTTGGAATCCAAACCCAATATACATGAAACTACTACTAGAATTGTGATAATTATGCAATTTTTATTTATTGTATGGGGTTTCAGGTCACACCTGATGGTGCTTGAGGGCTCTGTGTGCTTAGAGATTATTTCTAATGGTGCGCAGAGAACCATCTGATATTAAAGATTGAATCCAGGTCTCCCACAAGCAAGCCAGGCTCC
The DNA here is from genome assembly GCA_021461705.1 of Cryptotis parvus. Lineage (NCBI taxonomy): Eukaryota > Metazoa > Chordata > Mammalia > Eulipotyphla > Soricidae > Cryptotis > Cryptotis parvus. The sequence continues at coordinate 291,408 of JAJIBD010023528.1, forward strand.
TTAAACTTTGAGTTACTTCATAGATCACTGTATCACTGTATCACTGTCTTCCCGTTCATCATCGATTTTCTCGAGCGGGCACCAGTAACATCTCCATATGTCCTGTCTCATGCTAGTAGAGCCCAAGGGAATCTGCTTGCTTCAGGAACATAAAGAGCCTCAAACCATTCCATCAGGTCACGGGAATGAGGTATATAATTGTTACTGGTATTTGGCATATCAAATACGACATGGGTAGCTTGCCAGGCTCTGCAGTGCGGGAATCATAGATACCACAAATTTAGTACTTCATAGATATACTTTTATGTGGTATCTATGATACTTTTTAATGGTATCTATGAAGTATAATTTTATACTTCATAGATACCACAATTTTAGTTTTTATTTTGGGGAGTCATCCCTGGCAGGAGCTATTTTTGGCATGGTACTCCACAGCCAGCCCAGTGGTGCTCAGGGGAATGTGTGTCACACAGGCCCAGGGTTGACATATGCAATGTACTCAATATCCATTTGAGTCACCATAAACTACCTAAAGTCATTATCAGTCGACTAACCTTGTGAACCTAGATACTCTACATAATTTGATTTGTCTTTATGTTTCTTTATGCTGGTCAAATGGTTTGGTAGAAAAGATCATTCTCTGTGGGACGCCCTCTACCGTCTGCGGGAGAAGAACAACCACAACAGGATTCTTCTTAGAACACGCTTTATTGGAGCTCCTGAAGTTTGATACTTAAGATGGTGAAAGGACCCCGACCCTTTGTGCAAGCTGCTTTTATACAGTGCTGGTCAGTGCAGGTCATATGAGCTGATAAAATGTACCCTGATTGGACAAAGCTTGAAATTACATCATGCCAGTGACCTTGCGCATGCCAGGACACCCGCGCAAGCACGGGACGCATGGTCTTGAAGGCACTCGTACTAGGCAAAATGGCTTCCAGCACGAAAATGGCGCCCAACAATTCTCAGAGATGGGGCAATATGACAGTGGGTAACAAACACTTGTTACCCACAAGTAACAAATTGTGGGTACCTTGCATGCTATCTATTCCCAGAACCCAAATTTGATTCCCCAGCACCCCATATGGTTGATCCCCAACACCCCACATAGTCCTCCAAGCACTGTCACAGCCAGGAATAATTCCAGGAAGTAGAGACAGGAGTAAGACCTAAGTATCATTGATTTTGACCCACCCCTCTCAAATAATAATAATAATAATAATAATTAATATAATTTCTGTTCTATTTTTGAAACATGGAAATGACCCAAAATTGTTTTCTCTAACATAGAGTATTAAAAGTAGCTGAAAACTTGAACATTAGGTTTTCTCCCATCAGTTATTAGGGGGATTGGACAGGACATTTCAAATTACTACAAATTAGTATATATTTGTTCAGTGCCAATAGAATTATCATTTCTCTACTGGGGTAATTGTGAGACGCATAGGAAGAATTAAAAGTTAAAAATTCACTTTTTATGAAAAGACAAATATAAGGTATGGGATTTTTATAATTGTAATCAAATATATTATCCAGTTCCATACAATTGCAGTGAAAAAGACTATTTACTCCCTCACCTAAAACTTTGTTTTATGCTCAGTGCCTATGACCTACTCAATCTATATAGTGTGTTTATGATTGGTGGGTAATGACTACTTTATGGCATGGATTTTTTTAACAGAAACCTGGAAAAATTTACTGTGCTTCATGAAATTTTACAGTAATAAACATAAAGTCTATTATTATTACTCTCATTAATAATAATTATAATAATAATAGGATGCAGTAATAGATCATTTATGTAGAATATAACAGCAAGTAATGGATGCAGATTTCATTTATGAATAATTTTGTCTGTATCAAATAGCATAGTTCATAAGCTTGATCCTTCACATCATGCATACTTTGATACCTGAAGACCCTGAAGACCCTGAAGACCCTTTTCTTTTGAGAAAAATAATCATTTGTAATCATGTAAACTCAAATATCCTCCTTTAAATTTTAAGAACAAATAGAGGTTTATATGTACTTTTTACTTTTGAATTCAGAGAAATTGGTTTCAAAGTGGGAGTAGAAATGTTAAAAAAGATAAGGGGTGCTTGCTCATACAAGGCTTTACCCACTATTTAAAGCCAGTTTTTCTATGAAATCTACCTTTTATGGCATAATTTAAAGAAGAAATTTCATTAATTTCTATGAAAAAACTTGAGTATCCAAATAGTCCTAAAATAATCTACCCACTCATAGCAAATAACACATAAAACCTGAAATATCTGCAACATGTAAAAGTAGAAACTCTTTAATAAATATACATGTGTAGAAAGTAATTTTCAGGTAAAAAGCTTAATTTTACAGCAGTTCTTGCTGCAAAAACAGGTGAAACTGGGGGTCTTAAATTAAATTAAATCAGTCTTTAATTAAATCAAATTCATCTTAACTTTAAAAAATTGGGAATACCTACTCTTTATTTGAATTTTTAATTCTTTCTCTTTTCTCTTTTTTCTTTTTGATCTCTCCTCTCTATTTCTCCTTTCCTATTCCCTTTGTATATTTCCAATAATCTCTTTTTCTGCCTTTTTCTCTCAAGGAGAAAGACTGACATTAGAGCTCTTTACAAATACCAGATTTATCACCTCCTTACAACTGCTCTGATCCCTGGATCCTCACAACTGAAATAAGCACATACCCTTAACTTCTGGGTATGGTGTGGTCTGTTGGGGATGCTGCTGGGGTCCCGACAGTGTCAGGACAGAAGTTGTCTTCTACCTCCGAGGCCACCGGGAATGGATGAAAACTCACAAGTACGGTGCAGTTCCAAAATGGCTTTTAATAGTACAAAAACTCTACCACTGCAGTCCAACAGAGGGAAAGAACTCTAGCTCTGATCAGAACTTAGATCATACAAGAGAGCCCAAGTTTCTCACCAAAGAGAGAGGATCTCACCCAAGAGAAGTCCTACTCAAAGGAAGGAGCATGAAAAAAAGGGGAAGGGGCCCTTATATACACCAAAGTAATCCTATCTGTGACAGGGAGTGTCCTGTCAACAAAGAACCCTAAATAGCTTCTAGAAGGGTGGTGCCACACCCTATTATAGGCATAAACAAAGGATTATGCCAAGGATTAATCCCTTCTTCTGAGATTATCTCTTATGTAAAACACTGGAGGGGTGGTATAAAGTAATACATCTTCATTTCATGGGCTTCATGTAATCTAGATCGTACCCAAAAAGTCCTTCTTATTCATTATCTGCACCAAGGTGATTTCTGACTTCTTGTTCTCCATATACTGAAAGGGTTACACTTGCCTGCATGAGTTTGCAGGCAAGTGTAAACAAGCAAACTAGTATGATCCTTCCCTAAAATCTTCCTATAGTCTCAACGTAGCCAGGGCGATAGTCTCCTGGTAAATTCTAACTGTCCCACACTGGGTGCAGTGGGTATAAAGAGGGAGCTGTGCCCAATCTATAAAACATAGAAGTCTTAGTAGATGTATAAGTCAGAAGTTATTCAATCAAGGTGACTTCTGTAACTGCCACACCCTCTAGCAGTGTTTACATAGAAGAGAGATCTCATTAGAATGAACCTTGGTTTAAGAATAGTAAGTAGATTAAGCTGTGAATGGGTAAAACAGCAAAGCTCCCAAACTAGCTAAGCCTGTCATCAGACAGTGGACCACATAAAATAGCATAAACAAGATGAGTAACAGAATTCTTGGCATTTAAAAATGGACAAGAACTGAGTGCTGAAAGTAGGTAAAGGAATATACACAATAACCTTTCAGTACCTGTATATTAGAAACACAATGCCTAGAACTGAGCATTAAATACAGGCAAAAGATACACATGACATCATTTTAATGTATGTATTGTAATCCACAATGTGGAAGGGAAGGAAAAGAGAAAAGATAGAGAGAGAGAGAGAGAAAGAAATAAAGAACCTGCCATAGAGGCAGGCTACGGGAGGGGAGAGGGAATCGGGGATGTTGATGGTGGGAGATGGGCACTGGTGGAGGAATGGGTGCTCTAACACTGTATGACCCAAATATGAACATCTTATGACCCAAATATGAACATCTGGAACACTGTATGACCCAAATATGAACATATTATGAACATCTTTGTAATTGTGTGTCTCATGGTGGTATAATAAAATATTAAAAAAACACAATGCCTAGAAAAAAAAAGAGAGAGTGAGAGAGAGAGAGAGAAAGGAGAAAAGTGCCTCCCATAAAGGCAGACTGGGGTGGGTGGCTAGAGTGGTGGGAGAGAAACTGGGGGCATTGGTGATGGAAAATATCCCACTAGTGAAGGGATAGGTACTGGAACACTGTGCAACTGAAACCTAATCATGAAAAACCTTATGACTGTGTATTCACAGGAATTAAATTATAAAGATAAATTAATAATAAAAATGAAAATTTCTTCTCTAACCTGTAGATACTATCTGAACTAGTGCCAAGGCAGCAAACTCAGATAATTCAGATTTTAGTGCTTTCTGAATAGAGGGTTTTTTGTAAAACTGTATTTTTCTTTTTTTTTCTTTTGGTTTACTCCTTCCTCTATGCTTAGGGATCAGTACTGGTGGGGTTCGTGGACTATATTTGGTGCCCAGGATCAAACCTGGATTCAGCACTTGCATAAACAACACCCCACTTGCTGTTCTATCGCTCTGACCCAGACTGACATATTTTAACTGAATTAAATAACTGTTTACAAATCCTGCACAGAAAGGAAGCATTTTTCTGGCGTATATGTGCCCTCTGCTACCATTTCAGGATGCACCTTGCTGACCTCAGTGTTTTTGTTCTCCATAACTGACAAGTGGTCCAATTACAGATAGCTCATATGTGCTCAATGATTAGTATATCCTCATACCTCCTCCATCCATCCCTACTTCTTTTTCACTATTCTGACACCAACTTTGCAGCCAGCGAAAGTGCTAAATTCCTGAGGAGAAAAATCTAAAATGGCACTGGAGACAGATTGGGTTTGCTTTATTTACTGCAACTGGTCTCAGGCATTTTAAGATCTAACCTCAAGGAGTTTGTATTTGTTTTTTTTTTCTTTTCTGTGACTATTATGAATAATCTTTACTATCAACCTCAGTGTCCAGTATCAAGTAGGAATTAAAACTAAAGGTACTGAGAGCAGTTGTGTTTGAAGCCAAAAAATATACCCCTTGTGAGCTTTTCAAGCCCCTCCCCAGGGAGGTTCGTTGAATGTTCTCCAAACTCTTGCTTCCTTTTCTTATATATGTAGAGAATATGTCCTGACTATTCCTGTGCCGGAATAACACACCTGTGAATCAAAGGTATATCTGTTCTCAGAATGTTTGCATACTGATTGTATGGACTGCAGGGAAAAGCAAAGTGAAGGAAAAAAAATTTTAAGAGTTTTTATTTTTTTAAGTAATATCATGAATTATTTAGCTTACTATGTAGAAATAAGACAAAGAATTGTATTTATAATAATTATACACAAATCAAGAAGCCAAAAAGCCAAGATAAAACCCTCTGAACTCTGGCTTTGGTTCATTCTGAGTTTATAAATATAATCTAAAACACTTAGATCTTACATATTCTAAAATTGCCTGCCTCTTGAATTTGTTATTACTCTAATTGTTCTGAAGTGTGTAGATGTTTTTGCTTTAAATAATGGTAATGATACACAATTTTTAATTGAAGGAATGTGTTTAAATCAGCTATATCTTTTCTGTGCAATTATCTGTAAATATACTTAAAACTGTAAAGCACTGCAATATATTTACTCTGATACTATGCATATAACCACAATTATGAAATGGATCCTGGACTTACTTGCATGTTAGCCATGGAAATACCCTTTACCAAACTTACACCTCTTGAAAAAATTTCCTGTTTCCTTGTTAATATGCAGACTAGACCTGTGAACCCTTTCCGATCTGACAAACACCATGACCCATTCACACGAGTTACCATATGTGACTCCAGCTAAGAGTATCATTGCACAATCATACATTTTTACAATGGGTCTATAAAACAACCATTACAATAAATGTCTGCTTAATTAATACATTAAGACATAAAGCAATTTATTATGCTCTTATTTGCTATCATTTTCCCTGCTCAAATTTAATAATGCAAAAAGGTTTCTCAGATGCCAACCCCTGGAAATAATAAAAATACATTCATCATGGATATTGAATGCAGACACGTCTGGCAGTACTACTGGCAAAAGAGGAGACAGTCAAATGTGGAGAGAAAAGCTAAGGAATGTTTGTACAAGCTTCACTAGAATCAGTTCTCTTCGATAGAGGAAGAAGTCTAGTGTAATGCTTAGCATGGCAGTAAGGAAGGTGCCCAGAATAACTATTATTACAATATGCAACAAAGAGGGGAGGGAGACAGGGAGTTGGGGTGAAAAGCTTTCCAAGTCAGCTAAATTCATGAGGGCTATGGAGGCTCAAATTGAAATTATCTCACTCTGTGCTGATAAATAAAGTAGCTCTGGTACCTAAATCATGACACTAACTATACGTTTCGATTTTTTTAAGTAGTGATTAGGTGGATACTCTGGGGAACCTACCAGCCTTTGCAGAGATAACAGACTCAACTTAATATCAACTTAAAAAGAGACTTGAATTCTAACCAATCTCATGTAATGAATTGAAATTCTATAGCTTTCGGGGTGGGGGGAGATAAAAAAGCGACACGGCTCCATTCTCTAACTTGCTGTCAGGAAATATAATTTGTGCTCTCGGTGATTCACCTAGCTCATATGCAGCATGCAAATTTATTTCCCTAATAATCAGACCTGGAGATTGCCCAAGAGGATTAATAGCATCATTCCTTATGACCGCCAGGATATTATGCACCTCTGACATGGAAAAATTGTGTTAGTTCTACAGAGAAAACGCAAGGATATTTGTCCTGCTAGACAATATAATAGGCTGGTGCATCATCAGATTACAATGTCATTTCAAAAACCTTGAATACAAATAATGTACAGTGGGGAAATGTTGGAACAACCTCCCTTAATTCAGTAGCCTTGAATTCACATGTATTTTTTGTATTTGCTATGCAATGTATGCATATTTTTATTAGAGATTTCCAGCATTGCATGCAAAAACAGGCAAGAGTATTTTACATTCCAGGAGATCTTGTCATTGTTTCTTGGAAAACAGATGAAAAGACATGAGGAAAGGGAATTTTCCCCCCTGTGGTTTTGTTTTATTTTTATCCCACCCAGCTACAGTAGGTGAGGGCATTCAAACCACAAACTTTCATAAGTGTGCAGTGTATGTCCAGGATTTTTATGTGGGATATTCTTATTGGCATATTATAAATATAGATATCTCTAAGAATTTAATGTCCTGCCATGCCTTTATTTAAAACCTGAGTAATTTAGATCTTCAATATCAATACTTTAGTAAAACAACACATTTCACAATGTTTGTTTGTAACTGTATTTGATTTTATTTCTTTATCTTTCACAATGAATGGGTCAGAAATTTTCTGAAACAGTAATGTCTCCAGCTGTACTGAAGACCAAAGAACGCTGCCTTGAGACAAGACCAAATTTCATTATTATGCGCATGGGAGCAATAAGATTAGCTCCTACTGCTGCCCCTAAGGTGGAGCAGCAGGATGAACCAATGAGATGATGCTAATGTGCATGTTAATAGTATTCTGCTAGAAGAAGTTGGGATAATTAAACATGTACCGTCTCTTTTAAGACAGAGCTGCACACATTTTCTTCGGATGGGTGTTTACAAGAATTCCAATTTCAGGTCATAGCCATTTCTAAGATTGCTTAAGAAAGAGATGGGAATAACTTATCTTATTCATGTATTCAAGGAACCTTATAAAATGTGCAAAACATAACAGTTTTAAGGGGCAAAACATGCATCTTATCTTGACAGAGCTGCTTTATTATATGTACTGTTGTATATTGACCTAATATATGAAGCATTTTTAGCTAATATACCTTGCAAGAAACCAGCCTTTAATGTGATGGATTTTATGGTATCTCATTAGGGGTGTGTTTATATAACCTGATACTAAACACGTTTTCAGATTCATGTTCCTTATTAAAATTGTGAGCCACATTGATTTTTAGTTGGAACAGCAACAGACTCATTTTTACTATTAAGAAGGGTAGCTTCGAAGTAATTCCCAGAGCACACTGCTCTCCATACCAACTTAGAGACTGTCCTTTTGTGGTTTTGATTAGTATGGTCTTCATAGGATGACCCACTGTCCTTGAGTGGCATAGAATGCCATGTTAGATTATTATTCACAATGCAAAATTTTTTAATTTACAGGAATAATTTTTAGAAGAAATACCAATACTATTTATTTCCCTCTTTTCCAAAGCATCTATGATTAGATGGTTAGTACCAAATAATTTTGATAGATTGACCCTGGATAGATACTTATCTTCACATCTGAGCCCCTGGCACTTTCATAACTAGTTTTCATTACCAGTCACAGGGGTGTTTGTGTGAAAGTGGCAAATTAAAAGAAAAAGAAATAAAAAAACCTTAACATTGTAAGTTGTGTTAAACAAAGTAATGACTTTCACATGGTAAAGTCTCCTTTTTTGTAAACTGATCCAGTGAGGTAACTCAGGAGTCAGCCGTAAATAGTGTCCCAGGGTATTTCAGTGGAGCCAGGGGAAATAATGACCTAGAGGTACTGTAAATAGTTTAAATTATTGGAAGGTCTTTCTAAGAAACGTAATGTGAGAAGGGAGAGGAATATTTTTTTCTATTGTGAAGTGAGCACCCTTTGGAGGTAATCCAACATCAGAATGCAAGTGTTTAAGGAAAAGGACTTCTGAGAAAATCAGAATGTTCGCTTTACCTCTCTTTATAGTAAAGCTAGCTAACAGAGACTAACCAGGAGGGAAAAGATGGCATCAAGATGGAAGCAGGAATTGTATTATTTCACTTTTGCATTTTAGATAAGCATTTTAGCATTTGAGTCATTTTGCATTTTAGTCACAAGCTTTTATCAGGAACACAGAGAAGACTTTCAGCAGCAAACGAACAGAAAACCAATGGAATGAATATGATTGCTTGCAATAGATTGCAGATTGTTTTTTGCTTTTGTTTTAACCATACAACTACTTTAACTAAAATTCTTTTGTATAGTTCACTAACCCAGTTCACTTAAACTCCCTTCCTTTTAGTATGCCTATATTTGGATTCCAAAATTTAAGTTGGAACTTATTCTCAGGCAAGAAGACAATTCCCCTTTATTTTGCCCCAGGCATGCTATTCTCTACTAAATACTAAAGTTGCGTCAATTACTTTCATATCATTATTACCCTAGTTATTCTACCAGCTAATTAAGTCTACTTTAAAAACAGACCCAGCAGTGACTACTAACCAAATTAAGAAACCAAACTGCATTTTCTATTTTTTTTTTGGGGGTGAGGCCACACCGGAAAGTTCAAGGGTTACTCCTGGCTCTTTGCTCAGGATTTACTCCTGGCGGTGCTCGGGGGACCATATGGGAAGCCAGGGATCGAACTAGGGTTGGCCACGTGCAAGGCAAACACCCTCCCTGCTGGACTATCACTCTGGCTCCAAACTGCATTTTCTTATACTTAACTGAGTGATTGGTTTTGAGACCCACCCTCTACTCTATTAACCCATTACGATGATTCTCAAATAACATAACATTATCTGACTTTTTTTTTCTTTACCCACCTATTCTGATCAATATGGGATTTAACTTTCCAAGTAAGTCTTTGGCTAAATATAAGAGTCGCATCCATATACTCGTTTTAAATGGGGATGAACCAAACTATCCTGAGAACAACTCTGTGGTTAGTATTAACAGCTTCACAGTTATTCGGCTTGAGGTGTAATTATTTTACCATTATTACATGCAAAGCTTTTAACAAAACAGTCGTTCCCTCCATTTAAGCAGAGAGTTTTATAATTTATTACATCTCTTTGGTCATCAACACACTATACAAACAGTTGGCCACCGGTGACCAATTACATTAAGGTTAAGCAACATAACTTTAAATTAGAAATAAGCTAATGTATCTTCATCAAGGGCCTGCTGTGTTTTCACTGCTGTTTATTAGATGATACTAAATGTGGATATAGAGCACGCTCACTGGGACCAATTCCTTTCGGCCTGAAAATGGGAAACTCTCGAGTGTACCCAGGTCCAGAGCTAATTAATGGGATAACATCTGCTTTAAGCATTCAGCTGGAGTAATTTCTATCAACTTCCCAGTGAAGGTGCAGCGGAAACTGTCAGAGAACTAAGTATCTATCATGAGCCATATTAATCTGTGACAGGAATACAAAAGGCACAGTTCAGTCTGTTTTATATTTATTTGGGATGTTGTTATTATCAATCCAGGTCTTTCTCCATCCTTTCTATAATGCATGAATAATTGTGAGTGCACAAAAGCCAATAACCAATCATATACGCATAGGCCATAGAGTTCCTGATGTTTGCCAAAATTCAATGTATAAGCGATAAAGGACAAGAATAAAATAACCCTGCTCCTTCTGAAACAATCAGTTCTAGCCACAAAGACATTTATGTTGTTTTATCGTATTACTTAAAAACACAGCAGGATTTGCTAAAGAGAAATACCAGCACTGTAAAACAAGCCTCAGAAGGGATAAGCCCACTTATTTTGTGCTATTTCATGTTATCAGCTCATGTACAACATGATTCTAGCTTTAGTAAGGACTAAATAAAGAAACCTGTCCTGTGAGGTCGTTTACATAAATCCCACCCAAAAGGAGGAAAAAATAATCGTATCACAACTGAAAACACGTTGCGTCTGTTTTGTGGAAGCTACAGCAGCTGTGATTCTTTCTCCCGAAGTTTACTACCAATTCTAATTCTTGTAATGACATGTATTTGTTTTAGCTTTTTTCTTTGCTTATTTACTTCCCAGGGAAGTAAGAGGAAGAGTTCATTTTAATTAATAGTTCAAAAAATATATATTTTCATGTGTGTCTATTTTTGAAGCGTGCCCCTAAATTAACATACTCCCTTTATAGTCAATCAAGCTAACAGTTTTATGATCCTGATGGTCAATAGAGTGAAGGGAGAAAATATATTGTTTTTAGTGGTTACTCTGAATTATGCTGATGTCATTATTAAAATGATAATAGACCCAATAAATAGCATATGTAAAAGATGACCCAGAGGAAGAAAATACAATAACTATTCACCTTTATCTGAAAGCTGAGTGGGTCAAAGACCAAATGTCAGCTCACAAAGAGTACAGAAGAATTCAGTCTATAATCCAGCCTGCAATATACTAAAATGAGTGTCACTCTGAGATATTATAAAAATGAAACAGAAAGATTCAGAATATTTTCAAAGAACCTTAGCCAAACAGAGATAAAAATCTTAAGACTTTCTTTATATGTTCATCCTATGAAAATTTTAATAATGCTAAATTGAAACAGTGGCTATCTCCAACCAACCATGTATTTAGGCAATACTCTGGCTATAAACTAATAAGTTGTGTTGGTTAATTGTCAAGCTGTTTTGCATATAGTTAAGTTTTTCATATAAAAATATGCATGATGAAACATATAGTATTTTATAACCCACAGCAACTAACTTGCTCATACCTAATGCATGCACACACACTGTAACCCAGGACAAATTGCTCGTGTTAGTTACTACCATGGGCTGGCAGGCCAGAAAATACATTCGGTGCCTAATATGCATAAGCACAGAAATATGGTCAGGCTCATTACTGTAATAAAGCTGTGATTTGCCAGCAGAATCAGTAGAAACACACTTGAAGCAGTCTGTCCCTTCCACTAGCTCATGTGCCATAAAGCATTAAGATTGTAACAAGGGTGAATCCTCAATTCTGTTGGGTTACCTTGTCTGGGTTATTTGAACCCTTATTTGCCTTAAGGGGCCCATTTGCTTGTCCTAATGTGTTCACAGTGATAATGTAGCCATTTACACAATAAGGAGGGTCTGCAAAACAGTAGCCAGCTCCACTATCAATGGAGTAGCAAGACAATGGTGAACTGGCAACTGTTAGGGCAATTACATTCTTCTGCAGAGGCAACTTCAGAGTTCTGGTTTTGAATGCACCTCAGAATAAGAATATCTGAGAAGAAAAAAAAAAAATCTAAGTAAAATTTTTTAGTGCCTTGGTGACTTTAGAATCACTTTTAATGTATTGAGTCCTATGAACTACATATAAACTACTTGAAAATTATAGAATTTTCTTTGAGTAGAGTCAGGTTGTAATAGGAGTTTTCTAACTCGAAAGATGTTGGGGAATTATTTCCCATGGTAGGAGACAATCATTGATTAGACAAAGCAAATTTGAGTCAAAAGAGGAAGGTATTGTGTCCCCGAAATGGGACAGCACATCTGGAGATCCATCTTTGGGTCTGTCACAGTTATTGCATAGATTAGTGAAACATGTTCTTTGATAATAGAGTGCTAGAAAATGGAACTCCAAGATTGAGGCCCACCAGCAGATATTTCAAAGATCATGCAGTGCATCTACATAGATGTCATTAAATTTGTTCATCAGCGAAAGCTAGTTTTTCATTTTCACATACTTATAAGTGAACTAAAAAGTCATTGGTGAAATATTAGGAAAATTTTTGTTAAATCAAATAACCCTGATCACACGGTTTAGAAGCTATTCTGATCACCAACTAGAAAATAATAATTTAAAAAATATACAAAATATACAATTTACCTTCAAGCATGACCTTTCCTTGTAATATTAAGGGTGCTAAAAAGGCTTTGTCACCCTATTCAAACCCAGGAGCTCATGGAGCACTGTGTTAAAGATCTTTGAGTCACATGTAATCTCAACACACAAGGGACAATGTTAGCATGTTCTCCAACTTTACTATTCAGTTGCTAGTTTTAGGAAACTAGTTCCAGAATCCATTCACAGTATTTCTACCCTCTCATATGAGATGTCTTTCTACCCATTTTTTTCTAGATGCATTGCCAAAGAACACTTTCAGACATCCATACTATTGTGCTAAGAATAACTAGCGAAAAGTCCCAACTAGATATCATTTACACTGAAAATTGTATCATAGCATGTATGTAATTTTCAGTCTGTTGCATAACACATGCTCCGGCATTTCCAGATGTTTGAGGGTCACAGATAATGTGACTTAGTATGGGATATTGAACTCTGAGAGACCGTCTTTGTTTCTGCATGTTTTGATGGATATTTCTAATTGTGACTTGAAATTGGTATTAGAAAAAATTGAAATATTGTATAAAAAGCACATACAAAATTATTTTTATGTTCATACTGCTTTTTAACAGAAGTGAACACACCATGTGTAACTAAAATAGACACAGTAATGAGGAACACTCCTCACTGGTCTAATGTAACAAAGGAAAATACAATGGTCTGGAGATAAAATTGTCAGGAAAAAAATATTTGCAGGATTCCACTGGTCTTCTGTGTTGTCCCTGGTGCATGCAGAATCACTACTAAGAATTGAAATCTCATCTCCAGGGTACCCCAAAAACAAAGGCAGATAAGCTACTAGATAAGAGTGACATACAACAAATCAGTAACACAGTTCCCAACCAAATCAGTTAGTAATAGCCAAAGAGTAAATAAAATCTAGGGAAACTGCAAGATTTAAAAAAAAATTCAAAGAGATGTGATGTAGATTGAACAGAAACATTAGAAGCAAAGTACTATACTAAGATGTTCTGGACAGTTTTTTTTTAAATTTTTTTATTTTTTATTTTTACCGTTACAAAGATATACAATTAAAAAGTTCATATTTGGGTTTTGGTCATACAGTGTTCCAGCACCCATCCCGCCACCAGTGCCCATCTCCAACCACCAACGTCCCTGGTTCCCTCCCCCTCCCCAGTCCTCCTCCATGGCAGGTTCTTTATTTCTTTCCCTTTCTCTTTTCCTTCCCCTCCAGACTATGGATTACAGAACATACATTAAAAGGTTGTCATGTGTATCCTTTTGCCTCTATTTAATGCTCAGTTCTAGGTTGGCATTAGTACCCTCAACAATTGTTGGCACACTGTTCCATTTTCTGTCTTACCTAGCCTCTGACTCCCACACGTTTGTGATAATTTTGTTCTGGACAGTTTTGGTGGTAAAGATTCTGGATTCCTGAAAGTAAAAGATGTCAAATCAAATCAATGAACATTTTGCGCATACCTCCAAGATGCTCTGGGATCTATCGCGGAACACATGCCATGGCATTGCCATATGTTTGAGGGCCACAGATAAAATAGCTTAGTATGGGATACTTAACTCTAAGAGATTGTTTTTGTTTCCGCATGTTTTGATGAATATTTTTTAATTGTTAAATCCATTGATATTAGAAAATGTTGAAATACAACTAGCATTTTTGCATTTTAGAGTTTTGAGGACTGTGTCATATTTCTGAGATTCAACATTTTCCCCCATGTGGGATTTTTTTTGTATCACGTTTTATCATTTTGAAAACTCCCCCTCCCATACCCCCTTCTTATAAGTCTTATAAGCATAGTTTCTGTGAAGTGCTAATACTTTCATGGAAGAGAACAGATGAGACAACATAAAGACAGTGCCTGCCAAAATTCAATAGTCAGAACATCTCAGGAGAATAGCACACAGCAGCATGCTATTGGTCAGAGCATCACCATATGCCTGGGCCCCAAATCAGAAGAGTCAAAACCTACCTCAGTCATGGCTGATTGGCAGTACTAGACAGAAGACACGTTTCACAAAGTTGCTAAAGGCTAGTCCTGAGATTGCCTTCAGAATGGAGACTTTTCCATCCTGGGAAAAAAAGTCTCCCTTCACTGAAACACAAACATCATTCTGGGACCATCATTTGTGGCCACTTTGATCACGGGTGCGCTCTTTTCCAGATTGGCCCTTTTAAACTTGAGGTTCCCAGAGGAAACCCTGGCGCAGGGAAACACAAACAACTATTGATGTTTAGTTTAAAGGCATTTCTGCAACTCTGGCTTTTCTTGTCTTCCTTCTTCCCCATGTGCCCCTCACCTCCCTCTCCCATCGCAGTCTCCCAAAGGTCCTCCTGGATTTAATCTACTGACCTGGGTGCTGAGGCTGGATATGAAATCTTCTGAAGGGTCCTTAACATGCCAGAGTTAACAGGCCTGACTGGGCCAGCTGCCATCTCAGAGCTGCCACAAACTCTACGGATTGTTTGGCAATAAAAATCAGCTATAAAAGTGTGAAAAATACCAGAGATCTAAATGGGAGAGGGAGAAGAGGAGAGAATGGCTCTTACACCCTTTTAGTGGACATCTGATTTATTTTTTAAATGGAAAAGCCACTTTTATAGCTACTGTAGTTCAATTATCTCTAATTTTACACATTTTATGCAAATTTGCAGTATCTTAATTGCAAATGAGAAGGAAACTTATTTTTTAAAGCAGAAAAACAAGGTATACTTTCGTATTTTCTTTTCAATTTTTAATTCCCCCTCTTGGTTCAGCACCATTAAACTTTTAAAACTCTTTTTACACATTGTTTAAAATTATATGTAATTTAAAGCACACTCATATGATCACAAACACCCATAGCCTTAAACAAGTAGCTAATTTTATTCCCAGACCTCACTCTTCTTGAAAAAATGATACAGTGATGTTCTACTTGTAGTTTTTCTTCTTTGTTTTTGGGGTTGGGGGAGGAAAGGCACACCCCACTGTGCTCAGGATTTACTCTTGCTCTGTGCTCAGGGATCACAGGCAGTACTCTGGCAGTACTCAGAGGATATGTGGTATCAAGGATTGAACCAGGGTTGGTTGAGTGCAAAACCAATGACTTAATCCCTGTTATATCTTCCCAACCCTATCTGTAGTATTAGAAGACTACTGAACGGTAAAATCAAAAAGTTTTCAAAAAGACCCAAATTCATGAAATCAACTACTCTGAATTATATTCTAAGCATTAAGATACCCCGTTGCAGAATTTTCTGCCTGAGTGCCTAGATTTAGAATAAATAGTATGTTTAGGGGATGTTTGATAACCAGCTAAGGAAATAAAATCTAACTCTGATTTCATTGTTCACCATAGTGTCTCTTATAGTGGATTTCAAGCTAGCAACTTATCCCAGGGTCTGGCTGGAGGTGGGAAGAGATGGGCACCATTATCTTGAGAGTTTAGCCAGCCCTGAACACCATTACTTCCAGAAATTTGGAGTTGTTCCAAGAATTTCAATTGGTTTTACTATGATTTGGGTCTATAAAGTCAAAGGGTGGAAGAAGAGAAGTTTTCCATGTTAGATAGAAGTTTCAAAGATTTATAGGCTTACTGAAGATTAGCACATTCTTACATATCTAAAGTCAGCTATGTCTTTTAGTCAAGAATCAGGAAATCACCAGTGACCTAATTTGTGCTAAACATACAACCATAGAGTGTGTCCTCATGTCTAAAGTGAGACTGGATGATAAAGTTTGCTGCATTTCACTCTACTAGCAATAGAGCTAATAGGCTCAAAAATCACTATACTGCAAGGGATATGCAGATGAAAATGAAATATCTTCACGGTTTATTTAACAATTCTTGGTTTAGTCAAAAAAGATGTCTCATTGACACTATAGGACATGTGCAAATGCATGTGACAGACTATAGAAAGTTATTCTTCAATAGATTCTGAGTAGTGTTTTCATAAGAAAGATCCATACCAGCCACTACTTGTGGGATATTTAAATTTTTTTGGAGCCCTGGAATCTTGAGAAAAAAGCAGTCAAGAGATCATGAAAAAAGAGAAAAAAAAAACTATTGGAACTTTTGTGAGAATCAGATTCTTGTTTTGATATGTGCTACAGTTCTTCAGTGGAAAGGACTAAAAGAACACCAGAAAGGCTCCGCTAAGACACTCAGGGAGGAAGAGTGCCCACAAAAGTTTTCAAAGATGCTGATGGCATTAAACAAGCTCCAAGTCCATGTCATCTTCTCCCCATCTCTACAAACAATATTACATTGGAACCTTCCTCGAAGGCCCACACAAACAATTTGTGGCCAAGAGACTTTCCAGTCCAAATACTCTTCTCCTTACCGACTATATTTCATTCTAGCCTATAAAGCAGAGGGAACATAATCATTTGCCTCCAACAAAAATCCAGACTCCTCTGAAAACAGAAATAAATGAGAACAGAAAGAAGGCAGAGTGTGGAATGCTTCTCATTAGGCCCTCTGCCTAACAATAATTAGGCTTGCTCCGATTAATGTTGGACTCTGGGCAGCTGGCCCAATACTTATTTTTGTAAAGGAAAATGAACAGCACATATAAGTCCCCCTATTTTTACTTTTCTCTTTTCTCCTTTCTTTTGTGACTTCATGCTGGTTTGCAATTTGTGTTTTTACCACTGTAGTTAATTCTAAGACACAGTCGATCAACTCATAGCCTCCTTAGTAATAGAAGTGTCTCTAAATAAAACTGCGTACAGCTCAGCATTTGGATAGAGAGAATCCCGACCAGTTCTTTTGATCTTGTATTTAGCTGGTTACCCTTCACTGAAATTACATTGATAGCATAATTAATGAAATAAGTTTTGCTTCTGACTCGTCTAAATAGCTAAGCCAGGTGACTTGGAAACCGATGTCTATTTATAAAGTATCGCTATTTCCTGAAGGCCTAAAACCTTACTACAAGACACCTGGCAGCCAAAATATTCAACCTTAGCATGTGACTGAGGCATAACAGGCAGAAAAATACACATGTCTCATAATGCATGTCAACAATTTTACTATCTAGTACAAATGGAAACTTGCTGAATTTATTTCCTAAAGTGCTTTTTATGCTTTTCTTGGTTCTGGTTTAGTGGTAATGTATTTAAATGTGTCAGAGAATATTAAAAAAGGTAAAACACATAACTTCAGTTGAGATGCCTGCAATTCAAACCAAATTCTGTCAGATCATTGAATATCCAGGTTAATACCATCTTTATTTGATTAGGCTAATTCATGGAAACACCAACACATTCCTTCAGATCCTACCTTTTACTAGTTGATATTTTTAGGGTTATGGTTTTCAAAAGGCAGACGACAATTTTGGAGATAAAATTTCAAGGTGTTTCTGGCATTGAGATGTGTATGTAATCTATTTTTGGGTAGACAGAACACAGCGATGTTGGGATACAGCTCCAATACTCCCCCAAATACACATGAATGTATATGTACTTCACTGAAAAGGTCTAGTTGAAATTCTTTCAGTGTACGTTTTTATACGCTGAAATAATTTCAGTTGAAAGAATTTATACACTAAAAGTATTTCAGCATATGAGTGTTTATTAACATTAGTGAAAAACTGGAAAATTAAGGGATGGGCAGTGAATTTCTTTTTCTTATGTGAACCTATTCTTTAAGTATTGAGGAATTTGTAAGAAAGAAAGGGAAGAATTGGTTTGCTGTTCAAAGATCAATAATGAGAACCAGAGGAAGGAGCTGTGGGGACAGTTATAGCAGTAAGCTGGTAATTCACTTAAATTAGCACATGTCACTATCCAGAGAAAGGGATCAAATGAGAATAGAGAAATGATGGGAAAAGTAAAAGTAAAGCAAATTAGACTTTGTAAAATGTCATTTATATATATATGTATATATATATGCATGTATGTATATACATTATATATTTTAATTTCATACAAGTGAGATCATCTGCTTGCTTTGTATTAATTTTGCCTTGACAGAAATTAGTTGTCAGTTCTGTTTCTAGTCTAATTACCTTTTATCTTAAAAACATAATGAGGCAAAGGGAAATAAAATAAATTTGTAATGTAAAAGCAATAAGTTTGTAATATTAGAATAGATTAAGAATGATTCTAGGAATGGGTCTTTAAAATTGTTTGGAGTGACTCTGCAAAAGTCACATAGTTCTTGAAAGATTAGGAATTTGATAGTTTCCTAGTGTAGTGTCATGATTATTACTTGTTACTACAAATACAAGAGAATGAGTACTTTTATTTCATGTCATCTATTTTATTTGTGCCTTTATCAATCCAGATAGAAAATCAAGTGTTCACACTAAAGACCAAGAGTCAGCACAATTTCCTGTTAAGGAAACATTGCCCATCTTTTACTTTGTGTAGGTTTATCATTTTGTGTGCCTTTTTAACTGCTACATGGTTCTCTTGTACTGGAACAAAAACAGTCAGAGACAACCCAATGAATATGGGTATGTTCCAAAAATTTGTATTTATGCAAACAGGAAATAGGAGGCCTGGGAGACACTTCAGAGACCTGGGGTAGTGCATGCTGAGCATGGATTCAGGAGTAGTTCCAGAACTTGTATGGGTATGGTCACAAACAAACACATTAATTAAGATAAGAATGAAAAGAATAAAAAATACACACCCTATGTCAGGGTTGTGCTCAGGGAAAAGGCACATGCCTTACTTACATGACAACAAGGGTCAGTTGATTACCCAGAGCAGCAACAACAACAAAAAAGATGTAGGAAGGTAGTTTATTTGGAACATAATTTGCTAATTCCTTTTAAGGGCAATTCAACCAGTGGAAGGGGGAAAAAACAAACACACGAGAACATGGTACAATTAAGTGTTTAACAAATATATTTTGTGGATTTTTTTTTAGTTTTTAAACTTTATTTAATCATGATGATTTACAAAGTTGTTCACAGTATAGTTGTTTCAGATAGTCAATATACTATCAACAGTCTCACCACCAATGTGTTCTTATCACCAACAAAAACCCTAGTTTCCTGCCCATCCTTGGTATATTTTTGTTGGTTGGTTTGGTTTTGGGGTCACATCTGGCTCTATGCTCAGGAATTTCTTCTGGCCATGTTCAAGGAACCATATGAGGTGCTGGAGATTGAATCTGGGGTTGACTTCATGCAAGGAAAGCATCCTACACACTGTACTATTGCTTCATTCCCCAAAAAAAATTATTTGAAAAGAAATATATATATATATATATATATATATATATATATAAAATAAAAGGGCAACAAAAAGACAAAACTCAACAAAAATGTGGATCCAAGTCATGAATCCATGGGTTTCTAATCCAAGTCTTTGACTGTTTTCTAACCCAAGTCATGAATCCATGGGTTAGAAATAATCACAAGGTACTTTTATAATCAACAGAAATGTGTGCTTGAATATGAAGGAGACACAGAGGAAAGATAACTAAATGTCCCTGTCATTTAAGTGTAGTGAAAGGCAAACCACTCTACATAATAAACTAGAGAGAATGCCAGTGTTTCACAATGCCATGTAGTAACTTGGGTTTACAGTTACACCTTCTGATTAGTATATCAGGGAATATTGTAGAAAGAACTGACTACATAGAATTATATAAAATGCATTCTCAAAGATATGTATAAAAATAAAATAGTATTAAAACACTTTGTAAACAATGAACTATAATTATCTTATAAGTTAGCACCATGTTTGAGAATGGAAATTCTAGGGTTCTGTCTCCTATTGTTTGTTTTCTGTCCAATGATCATATTCAACCCTAAGTTTAAACTTTTGTGCTTACGATAATGGCTTTCAATGATTTGACTTTTAGGGGATCCCTAACTTATTCTGATTTTAACATAAGAGTGACATATTGAATTGCCTTGTTTTCTATTCTGTCAATTTTCTATTCCAGTCCCTCCAACTTTCCTCAAACCCCTCCTATAAGACTCTCATCTTAAAAGTTTTGGCAGACCATTTCTCCACAGGTAGCCTGCATCAGGAAACAGAGTCAAGAAAGCAGCCAAAGGGACCCTCTCCAATCTGCAAAGTCCTCCTGGGCATCCCACACATTCCTCAGCTGGAGGGGCTTTCCACTCAGTGCCTGGACCATTGCCAAGAAGATCTGTCCAGCTGTAAGCCTGATTTTATATAGTTATTTTCACTTATTTTTTATTTTGCAAGATGTAAACGAATCTGTTTAACTAGGAAATCACGTCCCTTGAAAGTGATTATAACCTAATTTGACATGCAGTATTTGTATACTTATTCTAGTGTTATGATGCATTCACTGTGTTTACATAAATAGAGGTTTCTGTATAATTACTTCAAGATAATATAAAGAGTTAATCACATAAAATCCTACCAAATCTTATTTTTTTTATTTGAAAGTAAAAATTTCCTTTTGATTTAAAGGGAGCCCATTTTGAAAATATTCTATAAATCCTTAAGAGTGTTATGTAAAAAAACTAATTTTCTTTATCTATACTTTAATTGATATTGGTATATACTTACCTATACCAATTAAACTATATGGGTATATACTTTAATTAGGTTCAAGTAGTTTACTGTGAAACTAATATGTGCCAGATACTAACAAAGACAAAACAGTGGTAATTAAAACAGAAAGGTACTGGAATAAAAACAGACCTGTGCACCTATGGAATAGAGTTGAGTATCGTGACAACCAGCCTTAACTACATGAACAATTAATCTTCGATAAAGGAGCAAAAAGTATGAAATGGAGCAAGGAAAGCCTTTTCAACAAGTGGTGCTGGGAAAACAGGGCAGCTACATATAGAAAATGAACTTGGACCTCTGTCTAACATCATGCACAAAAATCAGTTCAAAATGGATTAAAAATCTCAATATCAGACCTGAATCCACAAGTACATCAAAGAAAATATAGGAAAAACCCTCCACAAAATTGAAGCTAAGGACATCTTCAAAGAAGAAACACCACTAACCAAACAACTAGAAGAAAAGATAAACATATGGGACTACATGAAGCTAAAAAGCTTCTGCATCTCAAAAAGAAACAATGACCAAGATACAAAGAGAGTCCACAGAATGGGAAAGAACATTCACCCAATAACCATCTGATAAGGGGTTAATATCCAGGATATATCAGACACTGGTAGAACTCTACAAGAAGAAAACAGCCAACCCCATCAAAAATGGGGAAAAGAAATGAACAGAAACTTCAGCAAGGAAGAAGTTTGAATGGCCAAAAGGCATATGAAAAAATGTTCATCATCACTAATCATCAGAGAGATGCAAATCAAAACAACAATGAGATATCATCTCACACCACAGAGACTGGCTCATATCCAAAAGAGCAAGAACAAAAAGTGCTGGCATGGATGCGGGGAAAAGGGACTTTCATCCATTGTTGGTGGGAATGTCAACTGGTACAGCCTTCTTGGGAAAACTATATGGACATTCTTCCGAAGACTAGAAATTGAACTCTCATTTGACCCAGCCATACCACTCCTGGGAATATACCCTGGAAGCCAAAAACATGCAGCAAAAACACCATCCCTACTTTTATGTTCATAGCAGCATTATTCACAATAGCCAGAATCTAGAAACAACCAGAGTGCCCGAGAATTGATGACTGGATAGAAACTTTGGTACATCTACACAATGGAATACTATGCAGCTGTTAGGAAAATGAAGTTATGAAATTTGCCTATAAATGGATGGACATGGAGAGGATCATTTTGAGTGAAATTAGCCAGAAGGAGAGAGACAGATATAGAATGATTGCATTTATTTGCGTGACATATATATATATATATATATATATATATGCATATTATGATATCAACATCCAAAGTCAGGCAAAACGTGGATCAGGAGGTCTTGTCAAAGGTGGAAATTACCACAATGTGTGGGAGCAGAGGTTAGGTAAGACAGATATGGGAACAGTGTGCCAATAATTGTTGAAAGTGCTATACCACATAGAACTTAGCATTAAATGCAGGCAAAAAGATACACATGATAACCCTCTAAGTATATGTATTACAATCCACAATATGTAAGAGAATGAAGAGAGAGAGAGAGAGAGAGAGAGAGAAAGAGATAAAAGAGATAAAGAACCGCCATAGTGGTAGGCTAGGGGAGGGGGATGGAATCGGGGATATTGGTGGTGGGAAATGGCTACTGGTGGAGGAATGGGTGCTGGAACACTGTATGGCCGGAACCTAAACATGAACATTTCTGTAATTATTTATCTCATGGTGGTATAATAAAATACTTAATGAAAAACTCATTATAATGGCCAGAATTCTACAGAAAAATAAATTACTAATAAAAGTGAAACTGAGTTTGAATTTCAGGTGATCAGCTTGGTCTAGAGGTATGGGTAAGCCAACTGTCCCCACTGGCTCTTGTATTCTTTGTGAATGTTTAACCTTATTTTACCTAAGTTCAAAATGTTTTTGATAGCTCCTGAAACTTCCCCCTATGACTCAAGGATTATTAGAAAAGTTTTGCTTCAGAGCTTGGAGCCTTTCTGTTATTTACTGTTGTTGATTTCTTTTTAAACAATAGAAGCTCTGTGAATTATAAACTTGCAGAACTTATACATGTTTCAAAACCATTCCCCTCCACTGATGTCTCCAATTTCCCGTACCCCAACCTCTGGGTAGTAGGACCTTTATCCCTCCTCTTTCAGCAATTCCCCCTCCTCCAGAGTGACCACTTCCCCTTTAACAAAAGCTATTACCCCACTACATTTAGTTGTTCCTCTGAGTAACTCTGGGAATCTTTCCTCATAGAAATTCACCACTGACACGTGCATCTTTTCATATGTTAAAAAGTGGCTATAAGGCTTCTTCTTGATTCTCCTTATACCCATTTGGAATTCCAGATGCTGTAACTGGAGGTAACACACAGTTCTCATTTCAAAATTACCTCAATGCCACTCTTAGAGAATTCATTTAGTAGAAACTAGAATCTCCCAGTAGGTCTATGAATGCATGTTTAATTGGTAGACACATTGGTTCCCTAAGAAACCTTTTGTTTACTTATCTAAACTTGGAAATTTATTTTTCTTTTTGTTTTTCTGGCCACACTTTGATGCCTCAGGGACTTCCTGGTTGAGTGTTTGAGGGTGCTCCCACAAGTCTAGGGGAACTGTATAGTGCCTGAATTCAACTGACTTCCTGCATTCATGCACGCAAAACATGTACTTCAGCCTGTTGAGTTATATTGTTATTCTGCCAACTGGTTTTTAAATTATATTTATTCAAGCTAATGACAATCCCTAAATGGATCTCCCAGTTGTCCCAAAAGCTTGATCTCCTTTATCTAAGGCCTCTTGACCAGTTTCTTTTCACCTAACTTCAAAAATGTAAAAACCTGTTATTGATTCATATTGATGTACATAGGTATGTAATTTGACTAGTATAATGACTAAAAATAAAGATCTTTAAATAATATCTACTTATAGTATTACCATTTAAAAATTTAATCCCTATTCCACATGCAGGCCACATGAAAGTGTTTACTGTCCTTTACATAGTTCCACAGTGGTGCATCTGTTCATTTAATATGCACTTTCACTATCTCCCAAAAATGTTCAAATTTAAGTGCTAGTGGTTGGGTCTATTTCAAGAAAATGGCCCCATTCAGAAAATTAAAGCAAGCTTTCAAGGACTATTTTTATGGAGCACTGTACTCAACAGAAGAGAGAGACAGAAAACAGATACAGTATTATTTGCTAACATACCCAACATACCATGATCTTCTTTCTTTCATGTCTACTTCCACAACCAGACGTCTCTTCTTGGTAAGAAAATGGCCACACTAGGGCAGCTTAAAAAGTTCTCTGGTATAGTTGCGCCACCAACTTGTTGAACTTTTGATCTTGCTATATTTCATCCCAGGATTCTCTTTGTAGGCTTCTAAATCCAGTAAATCCTAAATAGGTTGTTTCAATAGACGAAAAACTGAAGATGAAAGTTACTAAATTTAACTAAAAACTTGCAACTCAAAGATCTCAGTGGTTTGGTGTCACCAACCACAGTGACAATAGAAAAAAATTCATAGTATTTGAAGGGTAGTCTGTAGATTAGGAGCTCCAGTATCTTCTTAGATATTTCAATTGCAAGTAAACCAGGAATCTTGCTAATAACTTAAAGGAAATTATGCCGCTCACTATCATCTATTACTATCTTCCTGTTCATCATCAATTTGCTCGAGCGGGCTCCAAGTAACATCTCCATATGTCCTGTCTCTGTAGAGCCCAAGAGTCATCGCTTACTCCAGGAACATAAAGAATCTCAAACCATTATATTAGGTCATGGGAATGACCTAAAATAGTGTTACTGTATTTGGCATATCAAATACGACACAAGCAGCTTGCAGGCTTGCCGTGAGGGGTGACATACTCTTGTAGCCACCTCTAAATACAGCATTTATTGATGAACAGCATGGCTGCAAGTGGCTGCGTGAGCGGGCTGTGATAGGCTCATCTGCTGGATGGAGTTCTGACGAGAGGGAGGTCGGATGTGGAAAATGGCAGCCCTCATGGAGTAGTTGGGGGTCGTCTGGCTTGTTGCGAGGCTCTGCTGGGGTGGCGGGCCAGGACTAGAACCTACCATCCCTCCCGGGCACCTCGTGAGCAGCTGGGCACAGGAGAGAGCTGGTAGCTCCGCCCCATGTCTGTGAGCATACCTGGGCTGGATTGAAAAAAAACTGCTGCAGGGTGGGTGTTCGTGATACAGGCTGTGATAGACTCATTTGCTGGATGGAGTTCTGACGAGAGGGAGGTTAAGATGTGAAAAATGGTGGCCCTCATGGAGTGGGGGTTGTCTGGCTTATTGCGAGGCTCTGTTGGGGTGGCGGGCCAGGGCTAGAACCGCCATCCCTCCCGGGCTCCTTGTGAGTGGCTGGGCACAGGGAGAGCTGGTAGCAGCTCTGCCCCATGTCTATGAGTCTCTTGATCAGCATACCTGGGCTGGATAATTATGCCATATTATTTAAAATTTGCATGCAGCAAAACATGTCAAAAATGTTGGATTTAAAGTTTTAGTCTCAGACACCTAATGTTAGAGGTGCACATGCAGGCATACTAGAAAGTTCAGAAGACAAATTTATAGAGTTTTGCTCTGAGGGCTCCCAAGTCAAAAAGACTCAGACAACCCTGAGCAGTGGGCAGCTCTCTCTTCATACATTTTTTCATCATTAGAACTCTAATACTTATCCATACTTCTAACTCTTATCTAAGCAAAGTGGCAGAACATACAGAAGCATAAGACAGCAATTAAGATATCCTGATCAGGAATCAGGTCTACATTTTCTGTTAATGAACTCTTTCTGTTGCTAATCAAACCTGTCCTTACATCCTCCCTGTGGCCTTTGGGCAGCTCTATCTATCTATCTATCCATCCGTCTGTCTGTCCATCCATCCGTCCATCCATCCATCGATTTATTTTATCATGACACAGTGGGATAGACATTTGCAAAGCTGTTCATGATAGGGTTTCAGTCATAATGTTGCAGTACCCATTCCCCACCAGTGTACATTTTCCACCACCACTATCCCCAGATTTCCTCCCCCTTCCTCTCAGTCTGCCTCTATAGCAGGCTCTTTGCCTCTTGTCTCTCTCTCACTCTCCCTTTCTCTCTGTACCTTCTCTTACATTGTGGCTCGCCATGCACCCATTTAGCAGTTATCATGTAATTCCCTTTGTTTGCATTTAATGCTCATTTCCTAGTCTGGCATTGCCATTTCCAACAATTAGTAGAACATTGGTATATATTTTTATCCCACAGATGAATGTAGCCATTCTATATTGGCTCTTCCTTCTGACTGATTTCATGGGAATGATGATTTCCATGTCCATCTATTTGTAGGCAAATTTCATTACTTTACTTTTCCTGACAGCTGCATAGTATTCCATTGCACTATTGCTTCTTTATCTAGTCTTCTGTTCTCAGGCATTCAGGTTGTTTCCAGATTCTGGCTATTGTGAATAGTTCTGCTGGGAATATAGAAGTGCAGGGGTTGAAGTGATAGTCCAGTGGGTGGGCGTTTGCCTTCGCACCTTGGCCTGTGCCCGCCTGCGTTAGATCCCGGCATCCCACATAGTCCCCCAAGCACCGCCAGGAGTAATTCATGAGTGCAGATCCAGGAGAAACCCCTGAGCATCGCGGGTGTAACCCAAAAAGCAAAAAAAAAAAAAAAAAAAAAAGAAGAAGTGCAGATGGTGTTTCTGTTGTGTGTTTTAGGGTTTCCAGAGTATATTCCCAGGAGTGGTATTGCTGGGTCAAATGGGAGCTCAATACTTAGATTTTGAGGACTGTCCATATTGTTTTCCCAAAGGCTGAACCAGTCAACATTCCACCAACAATGGATGAGAGTCCCTTTCTCCCGTACCCACACCAGCACTGGTTGTTCTTGCTCTTTGGATGTGTGCAAGTATCTCCCAGAGTGAGACGATACCTCACTGTTGTTTTGATTTGCTTTGATTTGGGTCTGGTTTATGAATGTCAGACATTTCTCATCTGACATTCATACTTTCCCATCCCTTTTCTCCAGGCAAGTTGTTCAGTGTGTTGCTCACACTAATAGAGGTGTGAATTAGACCACTCAAGTTGTGGCTTGGTTGCACCACAGTAGTGTCACTGATTCCAATATGACACTTGCTTACTCTACACCAACAGAGATCTTTACTTAGAGGATATGTACAAGTCAAAATCCTGCAACTTAATTGCTTTCAAATTCCACAAATGACCTTGTCATCAATATCAGAGAGTCACAAAATTTAAGATTGCATCGCCAGAGTGGTATCCTTTCAAAAGAATACTCTAGTGCTAGTACTAGAAAGAAACTGATGTTACTCTAGCCCAATACCTTGTTATGGGTGAAGACTTTTTCTCTGCCTGAGAAACAATTCACTCATGAAATGGTCAGCAACATTCACTGAATACTTCTCCCAAGGTGCTGCCAAACTGGACATATAACATATTTTTGTTTTCTTCTTTTTAATATTAGGATTTTTGTTTTGCTTAGCCCATAATCCTGGTAGTATCCCTCTGTCTGGACAAAATATATCCATAAGTGTTAAAGTATGTATCACTATAATCTTAGATTTAGAGAGATATGTTGCACAGGTAAAAACAATAGAAATTATTGCTATATTATGAGCCAATAAATTGTCTAATATAGATTCATTCCATTACCCTTTGAGGAAAGAACTTCCTCCACAGTTTGTTACCACAATCTCCTACCTGCATCTCTGACAATGATCATCATAATTACCTTTTTCCTTTGGTTACAAGTACCATTAACTTTTTTGCATATATCTATAAATTCATCCAAATTTTACATGTACCTGTAAATTTATACAATTCTATGATATAAATGCTAGATCTACCATCTTGGACCAAGGAATAACCATGATATTACTGTCATTAAAGTATGACTCAAACTTTCAACATCTCTTGAAACACAACAAGGTATTGTTAGATAGAGATCCTGGAAATGTCAAATTTTTGTTCTTCCCTGATACCTTATATGGTATTAAGTAAGAACATAGATTTGAAATTTCCAGGATCCCTCTGTGGTTCTATCTTAGGAATCTTTTTCAGGATTTCTATGTGGTTCTTGGTTATGAATCTTATCATATAATAACTTTTCCCATACTATTATTTTTTTCCTTCTATTTTACTTACACAGGGCTCATGTAGTAAATATAGTGAAATAAAATAGTAAATTTTTATTCTATTATTTTTGGTATTCAAGTGCCCAAACAGTCAAGCAAAAAAACAGATGTGAAGATCAATAGATAAATTTTAGTATGGTTTAAAATTTTCTTGGTTTGTTTTCTGGGTCACACCCAGCTTGTTTGTGAGGCTAACTTCTTGGTTTGTGCTCAGGGGTTTAGTCCTGGAGATGTTTGGGAGACCATATACAGTATCAGCAATCAAATCAGGATAAAGCATGAGCAAGGCAATTTCCTAATCCACATACTGTGTCTCTGGACACTCAACATTTTTAATGCTACCTTGAACCAGAAGATAGTTACTTAGTAGGACCTCATCTTAAATAATTCCATATCTAAAATGATCCTATTTCTAAATGAGATTATATTCTCAGGGCATGAAGGAATTTGAACCTCAACACATGAACTTGAAGGGACACGATTTAACTCCTAACTGAAATAACTTATTAAAAGGTGGCATGAAGTCAAAGACCCTCTCCTTTCTTTGTAGAATTAAGATAACTTTGGTTTTATAGTTTTTGAGCTGAAATAACTTTTGTAAAGATTAAGCACATTTAGATTTTTAAAGAGTTTCAGCAGGATCTGTTGCAGGTGTTTTGTTGTTGTTTTATATGTTTGCTTACTTTAAATTAACCTTTCCAGGATTTGAATACTTAAGGCTTTACCAGGAGAACCCAATTTTCATTTATGTTAGCTTTATATTAAACTTGAGTTATGAAATATTTCAATAAAATTTGCTACCACAAATTATCCCTATTTCTAAATGAGATTACAGTCTCAGGACCTGAAGAAATTTGAACTTCAATGTATGAACTTGAAGGGACACAATTTAACTCATAACTGAAATAATTTATTAAAGTTACATGCATGCATATCCTATTATCTACTGTCTTCATCAGTAGGTATGGACCGACCCCAGAAAATGATGCATATGTAGATCAAAATATATATCTAAAACAAAAATTTCAATTAATTTTTATCTAGGACGACTACACTTACAGAGAAATGGATGAACTGTAGCATACATTCATGCCAAAACATCCGCATTCACAAAATAGAGTAATAAAAATGACCTGTGTAAGGAATTTGTTTCTGTGAGGTTCTTAACTGGAAGTTAGTGATAAAAATCAGAGTAATATTCATTTCTAGAGATGGTACATTGACAAAGAAGGGCCATAAAGAACACTTAATGAGTTCATGGAAACGATCACAAGATTTAGGTGTGGTTTAGGTGTGGATTACTCGAGTACATTTATACATGAAATATATCAAGCAGTACATTTACGATTTGTATATTTTCTCACATATAATTTATGCTTACAGAATATCACTGCTTAAGAGAATTCCTGTAGGAGCCAGAGATAATTTGACAGTCTGGAGCACATGATTTGTACTCTAGCGGCCCAAGTTTACTCTCCTGCTGGAACTGGAGTAGCATTGAAGTCACACAATGATGTCTCAAAACAAAGAAGGAAAATACAAATCAAACAAAAAAGAATTTCTTTCAATTTATTTTGTATAATTTTAGTGTTCTTGATGTAGGAATGGTGATGGCAGGTCTCTGTTTTATCCACAGCTCCAATGTCACACATTTTCAAGAATGAAAGTATTGAGTAATAAAGGTAATCAGACTAAGAGTTAAAATAGAAAAATTTAAGTAGAAGAGAAAGAAAATCCTTAGCATAGGGTTTATTCAGGTGAAGTATGACTCAGTGTATGTGTGTGTGTGTGTGTGTGTGTGTGTGTGTTTAATAGGAAAGTTGGGTTTTTTGTGTTACTTATCAAAGTATGGAAGGGTTCCTATCAGCATTCCAGATGTCTTGCTAATTTAGGGCCTATTTGTGTTGCTAAGATAAGGTTAACATCTCACATTCCTTATTTATGCTTGTGGGGACTGTATGCTTATATGGCATTTTTAGGTTATATATTCCAACATAAGACCTTTGTCTCTCAGTAACCTGTGAATCCAAGGTCTGGGGCAGAATGCATGAGCTCAGGAAGTTGTGAACTTCCACAGTTTCAGAAAGAGCCCAGGAATATGTAGGAATGTTTAAAATGTAGCTTGGGGACAGCTGAAATGAAGCTGCTAGTAGCAGCTGGTAAGGAGTAATCAAGACTTCCTATTTTACTGTAACAAAGCCAGTGAGAGAAAGCATTGATCTTTGGCTTTATTATTCAGCAAACCTCATCAACACTTCCTGGTTAGAATGAAGATAAGACAAAATGATGAAGTAAAATCACAAGCAATCCTATTGAGCAGAAAGTAAGCAAAGCGTGAATAAGAGATTCCCTTGAGCCCATCAGTAGATTCACAGAAGGTTGCCATTAAAATAGAAAATCTCTCCAAGTGAATAGTATGGGGAGAACTCCAAGTGTGGCTTTTTACTCATCTCCATCACCGTTGTGTCTGGTATGTACATTTAAATTTTTTCTCTCATGTTTCTACTATCTAACACGAAGGTTAAGATTGTCATTCACAAAAGCAAAACATTTTCATTTACAAAGCCCAGCTTATCAAACATTTTCTTTATAAATTGAGGATTTGGAGTTATATTTGAAAGTCTATTCTTGGACTCAAGGGCATCCAAATATTCTGCTGTATTATTTATTAAGAGTTTTAGAACCTGTGTTTTTATCTTTTAGGCTTGTGATTCATTTTAAGTTAACTTTTGTGAAGGGCAAGTGTCTGCATTATTTTTTTCTTATTATTACTCCACAGTTTCTTGCAAAGGCTCCTTTATCTATTTAATATATTTACTTCTTAGTCAAACATTAATTATTTATGTGGCTCTATTTCTTCTTTTTTTGTTTGGCATTTTTTTTCTTTTTGTGGTCACACCGGCAATGCTTAGGGGGTTTCTCCTGGCTCTGCACCCCAGGAATTACTCCTGAAAGTGCGGGGGACCAGCATGGGAAGCCGGGGATCGAACCGGGCTTGCACAGGCCGACCGTGTGCAAGGCAAATGCCCTACCTGCTGGACTATCGCTCCCGGCCCCATGTTTGGCTTTTTTTGGGGAGGGGTGCTCAGGGGACCATATTGGATGCCTGGGATAGAACCTGGACAGTTGTGGCAAATGCCCTCCGCACTGTGCTTATCACTCCAGCTCCAAATGTGGCTTGCTTTCTGGGTCAGTTTTTATTATTTAAATAAAAAATGACTTAAAAAAAACAATTTTTCTTAATTTATTGGTTGATATATTCTTTCAGTTTT
This sequence comes from Cryptotis parvus, assembly GCA_021461705.1. Classification (NCBI taxonomy): domain Eukaryota; kingdom Metazoa; phylum Chordata; class Mammalia; order Eulipotyphla; family Soricidae; genus Cryptotis; species Cryptotis parvus. The sequence continues at coordinate 323,023 of JAJIBD010023528.1, forward strand.
TCTTCTTTTTGCCTGCTGATATGAAAATTAAATTAACCAATTTGAGTGGTAAATCAGTATTGCAAATGGATTTTGTCATTCTGCACAGTTACATACATATTTCATATTTTATCTATTAATATTTCTATGTAATTAAAATTTTCTTCTCTAGCGATTTTTAAAATTTTCATATTAGAGACAACTCTTAGAATGACTTTTGAAGAGTTTTTTCATTGTTATATAAGAAATTATAAGAAACTGGTAATGTTTTTATTAAAGGTATTATAGACTGCTAATGAGGTCATATGGACCTAATGTTTTCTGTTTTGAAAAGTTAATAATTTTAGATTCAACTTCTTTATCAGATATTGATCAGCTTATATTAATTTCTTCATGTGTGTTTTGACAAAGAATGTCTTTCAGATAATTTGGATTCTGGTCTAAGTTACTACGTGCTTGAACATAGATTTGTTATTAATATACTTTTTTTCATGCCATCACTCCTATGGAATCTGTAACTATGTCTCCTCCTTCATGGACAATAATTTGTGTTTTTCCCCTTATTCTGACTAGAGGCTACCAATTTAATTAAACATTTAAAGAACGGTTTTTTTGGTGATTGTGATTTTCTCTATTGGTGTAAGTTTTATTACAATTATTTCTATTGTAGTTTTTTAATTGGTAATAATTTTATACTTTCTGTTTCTATAGATACTTATATTATTGAATTTAGATCTTTATTTTATAATACTATATTTTCTTTCAAAGCACAATTTTTTTTTTTTTTGAATTTAGGTAATATGAGTTTAGGTCATATGATTACAGTAGTGTTATGGTACAGATGTTGAAGTGATTGCATCCCCATCATGAGCACATGAAAAGTCATGTTTTCATGATCTTTCAACTACTGTCCAGATGCAATATCTGGTCTGATTTTTCTTGCTCTCTCTCACTTGTCCCTACACTTTTAGTTAATAAGGATTACAATCCAAGGATTGTGATTTCCCTAGGAAAAGCATCACCTTATAAATTAAATTCAGGGTATTGATAAATGTCTCTCTCTCTAACTGTGTTTTATACAAAAGGACTAGAAATATTATTGAAATGATTGTTTACCAGCCAAGACTAGAGGAAAAACAATGGCCAGGGGTCCCACCCTATTGCCTCCAGGAGCAGGTTGTGGCCCCTGATGACTTTAGCTATGGGGAGGGGAAGCCTTTTTTCTCAACTCATTGTTTTTGGGATAAAGGAGACTTTTACCTTTGTAAGTTCCTGTCCCAGCCTTCGTAAACTATATATTTCTGCCAAATTTGATTGTGGTGTGGTGGTAGTGAATGTGGGAGTTATTAGGAATCAGCAGTGAGAGGAAAAAATTAAAGCCCTTAGATTTTCTAGAACTGGTGGTCATGCTCATCAACTTTGGAGGGGATGTTTGTCTGCCCCTAAACGTGGGCCCAGGAGAGCCCACCTCCCCATATCTGTTGGGGACCCTGCACAACCCCAAAAGACCAATATTCCTAATGAGTTTAATGTAAATATTTTAAGCAAAATCTTTTTTTTTAAATTTTTTTTTATTTTTACAAGTACAGAGATATACAATTAAAAGTTCATATTTGGGTTTTGGTCATACAGGTGTTCCAGCACCCATCCCGCCACCAGTGCCCATCTCCCACCACCAACGTCCCCTGTTCCCTCTCCCCTCCCCCCAGCCCTCCTCCATGGCAGGTTCTTTATTTCCTTCTCTTTTTCTCTCTCTTTTTCTCTTTTTCCTTCCCTCCAGACTATGGATTACAGAACATACATTAAAGGGTTGTCATGTGTATCCCTTTTTGCCTCCAATTAATGCTCAGTTCTAGGTTGGCATTAGTACCCTCGACAATTGTTAGCACACTGTTCCATTTTCTGTCTTACCTAGCCTCTGACTCCCACACGTTTGTGATAATTTCCACCTTTGACAAGACCTCCTGATATATGTTTCACTTGACCTTGGATATTGGTATCATAATATGTACATATATATTTATGTTATGCAAATAAATGCAGTCATTCTGTATCTGTCTCTCTCCTTCTGGCTAATTTCGCTCAACATAATCTTCTCCATGTCCATCCATTTATAGGCAAATTTTATAACTTCATTTTTCCTAACAGCTGCATAGTATTCCATTGTGTAGATGTACCAAAGCTTCTTTATCCAGTCATCGATTTTCGGGCACTCTGGTTGCTTTCCAGATTCTAGCTATTGTGAATAATGCTGCTATGAACATAAAAGTAGGGATGGTGTTTCCGCTGCGTATTTTTGGCTTCCCAGAGTAGATTCCCAGGAGTGGTATGGCTGGATCAAATGGGAGTTCAATTTCTAGTCTTTGGAGGAATGTCCATATTGTTTCCCAGAAAGGCTGTACCAGCCGGCATTCCCACCAACAATGGATGAGTGTCCCCTTTTCCCCCCACATCCATGCCAGCACTTGTTGTTCTTGCTCTTTTGAATATGTGCCAGTCTCTGTGGTGTAAAGTGGTATCTCATTGTTGTTTTGATTTGCATCTCTCTGATGATTAGTGATGATGAGCTTTTTTTTTCATATGTTTTTTTGCCATTCGAATTTCTTCCTTGCTGAAGTTTCTGTTCATTTCTTCCTCACCATGTTTCGATGGGGTTGTTTGTTTTCTTCTTGTAAAGTTCTACCAGTGCCTGATATATCCTGGATATTAACCCCCTTATCAGATGGGTATTGGGTGAATATTCTTTGCCATTCTGTGGACTGCTTTTGTATCTTAGTCACTGTTTCTTTTGAGGTGCAGAAGCTTTTTTAGTTTCATGTAGTCCCATATGGTTATTTTTTTCTTCTAGTTGCTTTGTTAGTGATGTTTCACCTTTGAAGATGCCTTTAGCTTCAATGTCGTGGAGGGTTTTTCCTATATTTTCTTCAATGTACTTTATGGATTCAAGTCTGATATTGAGATCTTTAATCCATTTTGATCTGATTTTTGTGCATGGTGTTAGACACAGGTCCAAATTCATTTTTACATGTCGTTGCCCAATTTTCCCAACACCACTTGTTGAAGAGGCTTTCCTTACTCCATTTTAGACTCATTGCACCTTTATCAAAGACTAAATGATCATGTGTTTGAGGTTGGGTGTCAGGATACTCAATTCTATTCCATAGGTCCACAGGTCTGTTTTTATTCCAATACCATGCTGTTTTAATTACTACTGCCTTGTAGTACAGTTTGAAGTTGGGAAAGGTGATGCCTCCCATCTTCTTTTTCCCGAGGATTGCTTTAGATATCCTTGGGGGTTTATTGTTCCATACAAATTTCAGGAGTGTTTGGTCAATTTCTTTTGAAGAATGTCATGGGTATCCTTACAGGGACTGCATTGAATCTGTACAGAGCTCTAGGGAGTATTACCATTTTGACAATGTTGATTCTCTCCATATATGAACAGAGAATGTGTTTCCATTTCCTTGTGTCCTCTTTTATCTCTTGGAGCAGTGTCTTGTAGTTTTAATGTAAACATTTTAAGCAAAATCTTATAGAGGCCAAATACAACAGTAAAAATAAATACATCATGATCACTTGAGATTCATTCCAGGAATGTTGCAGGACTCCTCTAAGAGCCTCTGCATCTGCCCTGGATTGCCTCCTATAGGTCACTTCGTATATGAGGGGTAGTCTAAATGTGGCAGTTTATCTGACCATGTGTTCTGTACTGGCTGGTTTAAATATTCCTCTCATGCTACCACAATCATCGTGGGACTAGCTAGATCTTACCAGCATATTTGCCTGGCCATGTTGGATCTCTAAATAATTAGACCAGAGAGAAATGCTGTTTGCCTCTAAGCAAGCAAGCATGGCTCCCTGATAACTCAAAGGTGACTAAAACACAAAACTACCATGAAGTAGACGAGACTCTTGTGAAGGCTTGGAGAAATATTTAACTGGCATTAGTATTAGTCTTTGGTAAAGAGACATGCCATCTCAGAAACCCCTTTCTCTACCCTATCAAGGCATTTCCAGGCAGATCTTGGCTCAAAATATTAGCATATTATAGGGCCTACGTGAGGTGCTGGGATAAATTACTTGAAGGCTTTTGACCCTCCCTGCTTCCCATAATAGTGGAGGTCTGAGTTGCAGGGGTATAAAACCAGCCTGCTTCCTTTTCTCTAGCTCTCCTTCTCTTTTTGGCTCTCTTTTGGGTCTCTCTTTTTGGGGTTTGCACTCTTCTTGGGAGTCTTGTCTTTGTCTCCCTCTTTACAGGGCCTTAACACGTGGTGGCCGCCATCTTGGCCTACATGTGGTTGGGGTTCACCCCGGGAATCCTAAGCACAGGGTTTTTCCTATTGCTGATTTGTATGCCTGAACCTGTGATAAGTAAAGCCTTTTAAAACTGCATCAGATTCCTGAGTCTTCTTCCATTCCCCGGCTTCAGAGGTAAAAAGGGAACTCTCGCTTCTGGGCACTGAATGCAAATAAAGTTCAGTATTTTCAAAATAATTAACACAATTCACCATATCAATAAGATGAAAAAAATCTCTGATAATATCAACAGATGCGGTAAACAGTTTTGATAAGTTTAAGCATCCATTCATGTTAAAAACAATCAGCATAATAGAAATATATGGAATATATCCTTACATAGTAAAGTTTATTTAAAAGAAACCTATATCCAATATCATACTTAATACTTAAAACCTGAAAATCTTTCCTTGAGAAAAGCAATGCAAAGGTTTCCACTTTCTTCACTATTCATCAGTATAGTTTTTGAAATCCTTCACACAACAATCAAGCAGAAAAATCTGCAAAAAAGTTCCAAATTGTAAAAGAAGATTAAGTATCACTATTTGCAGATTATATGACAAAATGCATAGAAAAATCCTAGAGATTCCATTAAGAAAGCTCTTAGAAAAAACTTAAGCCAACATAGGAAATAATTAGGCTATAAAATCAGCACAGAAAAATTATTTGCATTTCTATATGCAAATTGTGTATTAGAATATAAATTACAACCTCTTTCCAAGTAGATTTTAAAACGTCAAATGCATAAGAATCAATGTAACAAGTTATGTGAAGGACTTATACATTGAAAATGATGTCACTATAGATTAAAATAGAGACACTATGAAATCGAAAAGATTCAATATTCATGGATTGGACTATTTAATACTGTGAAAATAACCACCCTAAACTTTGTAGTTTCAGTGCAATCACCATCAAACTACCAATGACATTTTTCAAACTTTTCTGGACTTTTTCAATCTTTCAATTGTCAGGTGACATTAATTTAGGAGAAATTCCTAGTGATTGTTTCTAAATAAACATTCTTTTCCTCATTTTTCTCCTTTTTGCCATCACAGGTGTGTTATAACTTTTCATAATTGCTTGATAGTCCTTGAATATTCCATTCTATATTTTTCAGTTTTGCTCCTTGCTTTTTCAAAGTAGATTTTTCTATTAATAAATTCTAAATCTCAAAGATATTTCCTTAATTATTTACAGTATTAATAAGATCATCAAAACATTATTCATTTAGTTTCTAATGGTTTGAGGCTCTTTGTATTCCTGAAGCAACCAGATACCATTGAGCTACACTGGCACGTGATAGGGTCAAATAAAAATGTTACTGGTGTCCGCTTGAGCAAATCAATGAATAATGGGATGTCAAGTGATCAAGTAATCCAACGTATGAATTTTGGTTATTTCCTAGGACTCCCAACTCTATTTATATTGTCCATATATTTTATATTATTAATTTATCTGCTGAATTTCTTAGACTATTAATAATGGCCATTCTAAATCCCAATATAATTGCTCTAATATTTATGACAATTGAAATATTGATACTTGTTCTGTTTTGTTAGGCTGTTATTTAGCTTTTAGCATTCTTTTGCAATTTTTCTTGATATGATGCTCTAAGCAAAGTTCACTGCGGTTAATATGCCTTTACTTAAATGGTGATAAAATTATGAGGCAAAGAACATATAGTCCTATAATTGGTATATTTTAGTCAGCTGTTGCCTCAGAACTCTCAACTTTACAATTCCTTCCATACATTTGGTCTCCAGTTAAATTGTTTTTTTTTTCACAGATAGTATTAAGATGAACAAATTGTCCTAGCACATTTTAAAATAGTTTATTTCCCATTTCCTCTTATGGAAGCATGAGATTTTCCTCAACATATATTATGAGGAATAATATTTCAAGCCATGCTCTTCAGAGTCCCACCCTACAGCCAAGCCTACTTCAAGCTCAGGTATGCTTGACCCAGAAACACAAATACATGGGGCAGAGCTGCTACCAGCTCTTACTGTGCTAGGCTGATGATGAGGTGTCCGGGAGTGAAGGTGGGATCTAGTCCTGACCTGTCATCCCAATAGAACCCTGAAAAGCTGGAGGAACCACTGCACCATGAGGGCAGCCATTTTCAACATCCGGAATCCACAGCTCATCAGAGCTCCACCCAAGAGAAAGCTCTCAAGCCCTGCTTGTCAGAGTCCCACCCTAGAGCCAAGCCTATTTCAAGCCCAGGTATGCTTGAACCAGAGACACAGACACACAGGGCAGAGCTGCTACTGGCTCTCCAGGTGCTCTGCTGATTGTGAGGTGTCAGGGAGGGAAGGCGGGTTCTAGCCTTGACCTGCCATCCCAATATAGCACTGCAAGAAGCCAGAGGAACCCCTGCACCATAAGGGCAGCCATTTTCAACATTCGGACTCCACAGCATTAGCACTACACCCAAGAGAAAAGTCAATATCTTCCCATTGGCGGCTGCAAAGTGGCTGTGCAGTTCATCAGTAAATGCACAAGCTGAGAGCCTATCTACTACTGAGAATATCCCACCCACATGGCAGAGCCTGGCAAGTCTGCCATGTCGTAATTGATATGCAAAAACAGTAACAGTTATAGACCTCATTCCCATGACGGGAACAAATAGTTTGAAGCTTTTCATGTTCCTGGAGTGAGCAGATGCCCTTAGGCTACACTAGCACCTCGAGGACATTATGTTTGGTCCCTTACCCACTTTCAGCACACATCTCTCATCCAGAGAGATCAATTCCAACTATTATATTCATAGTGGTGCCTTCTCTATTCCAACTGCTTTCTTCCCTAACACTTGAGGCAGGCTTCCAACCATGAAAAATCCTCCTGGTCCTTGTTTCTACTGTTCTTGGGTGTTAGACTATGTTTCTTTATATTCCACAAATAAGTGTGGCCATTCTATGTCTGTGCCTCTTCTTTTGACTCATTTCACTCAGTAAGATATTCTCCATATCCATTCATTTATAAGCAAATGTCATGACTTAAATTTTTTTTAAACAGCTTGTAGACATAGTTTCTTTAACCATTCATCTTTTATTGGGAACTTCGGCTTGTTTCCAGATTCTGGCTATTGTGAACAGTGCTGCAACAAACATACAAGTGCAGATGTCATTTTCTGTTGTGCGTTTTTGGTCCCTGGTTGTATTCCCAGAAGTGGCATTGGGTGCCAACTTCCCAGAAGTGTTGGGTCATATGGAAGCTCAATTTCTAGCTTTTTGAGGAATGCCCATGAGGTGAATATTTATGCTGGAATCAATAGCTTAATATGCAAGAGAACTTTTTTCTGTCTTTTTTCTCCCCCCGCCCCTTCTGTGAGGATTAATTGAAAAGTCACCTGTCTGCAGGCCAGGAAGTGGGCTCTTACCAGATATGGGGTTGACCTTGGACTTGATCTAAACCTTGATCTTAGTTTCCCAGCCCTCCAATCTATGAGAAATGATTGCTTATGTTTAAGTTACCTCGTCTGTGATCCTTTTATTTTAGCAAAAGGCTGAAAAAGATATTTACCCTTGATTTAATTATGCCTGAAAAACTATAGTCTCTTTGGTTACTCTTAAAAATACTACGAGTTATTTGACTTATTCTAGATAAATTCTTCACGTCACACCCTCCTGGTAGCCTTGAGCCTGTTAGTCTTTCCAAAATTGTGATAATTATATCTATGATATCTTTGAGAGTTAAGTACTGTCTCCTGTGTCTATTATTACATTCTTATTACCTCCAGTCATAATGAATTCCACTTTTGTAGTAATTTTTATTTTTAAACCTGTCAAAAAGACATTATCATTGATCTTCCTAGCAAAGCAAATATTCTCATTTCTCTTTGCCTTTATTAGTGCATTTCTCATATCATTAGTCAAGGAAGTGATCCTAGGAGCTTTGGAAAATATAGTCAGCTTTGGTTCTCTGGACAATATTTATTCTATACAACTTGCATCAAAAGTCCAAGACCTGACTAATGCTATCTCTGAAAAATTTACTTCATGCATAGATAGTTTAGCTTAGAAGTAAACAGATGGAAAACATTTACCATAGTATTTTTTACTAGTCAACACTAGTAAAAAATAGAATAGTTATGATTACATTAATAACATAAATATATTTTAGACCAATAGATATTATCAAACAGAAGACATTTTGAAATAATGGATTCAATGCATCAAGTAGACCATATCCAAATACCATATCTAAATACCAGTACATATAGCTACCAAGCTTTAAAATACACAAAACATGAAGTCAGAGAGAAAGTATAGGGATTAAGGTGCTTGCCTTTTATTTGCCTTTCTAGCTTAGTTTTGGACACTTCCATATACTCACTTGAGTAAGGCCAAGATGGATCCCTGGGCATAATTCCAAGGCAATGCTGATGTGGTTCACTAAACACACAGATGAACATGCAAATATTTATATATATTCATATAAATATTCACTATAAATGTATATATATACACACACACAATTCAAGCCAGGTGAATTTCTAGAACCCTTCTACTTATATTATTATACTTTTAGGTAACAGTTTAATTTGCTTCCCACTGATTGTACTTTCAGAGGCACCATGATGAACTATTCAGTACTATAGATCTCTTCTAGTCATGCTATTCTGATTACTCCTTTAACTACACTATCAATAACAAAACTACGCTAACTTTGTCTTTAGATATGAAGTACCATTACTTGACCCTGGACAATACAGAATCTAGTCATCTTGCTTGGATATAAAGATGCACAATAGAAGTTTTAAAAGTTTTTGTTATACCACTGTGTGATATAAAGTTACAAAGATGTTCATTATTGGGTTTCAGTCACAGTGTTCCAGCACTCGTCCCTCCACCAGTGCACATTTCCCTCCACCAGCAATAGAAGTTTCAACTGTAGTTTCTGACCTAAAGAACAACCACAGAACCTTTAAAGGATGTTGGGGTTTTCCTCTCAAATATTTCTCACAGTAATGATAAAAGGTCACGGGGTGTGGGGATAAACAGGTTTCACATGGTAAATCAAATACAAAATTTCAAATTCCTTTAGCCTTTAGATATATCCTCTACGGAATGCCACACAAAACAACAACAACAAAATTACAGTATTAATTTTCATTAGGTGCAGACCTTACTTGGTTCACATTTTCGACCATAAAAATAGTAGACTATTAGAACCCTTTTTAATACCTCAAGAATCAGAGCTCAATCCAGAATCTCATCTTAATAGGTAGCTATAAATCTATTTTACTTAATATAATGCCCAATATTTACTTTGCTTAGGTTTTAGATAATACGGTGTGTGCCTCGGTGGTACAAACTCTGAGGGAATTTTATTGTTCAATTTGGATCACACCAATCTGCAGCCCATTCTTTCTTTCATGTTCTTTCATTATAAAAACATTCTATGTGACCATGAAAACAAGGTGGTTGCATTAAGGAGGAATCTTCCATCTTCAAATCTGCCACTGTGCTAATAAAACTTTCTCAGCCTGTCACTGTGTCTCTAGTTATGTCAGCTTTTGAGTGACAGTGGAAATTTGGTCCTCCTTTTCTGAACACATTTGCAGTTGTTTTCTAATGTGAATACGCTAAAATTTCCTATAGTAAAAAAGCCCACATTTCAGCAAATCTCTGGGTCCTTCTCAGTTCATTTCTCTTTTTTTCACAGTTTGGTTGCATTAAGTAGTGAAGGGACCAAGGTTTTACCTTCAACAAGGCATTATGGTTTTGCAATACAGGTACTGAAAGGTTATCACGAAAATAATCAACCTTTTATTTGGTTTCTATAATAAAGAATGGAAAAAATCAGGTTAGTGGGTATATAGTGATAAAGGACAGCTCATTCACTGTTGGTGGGATGGTTCTATGGCTTAGCCTCTTAAAAATGAGTATTAAGACTTATAAAAACATAAAAAATGTAACTGTCATATGACCCAGAATTTTATTTCTTGTTATTTATCATAAATTCACAAAAGATATTAACCTGAAAGCTATATGCAAACTCATGCTACTGACAGCACTTATTTGCCATGACAAAATCTAGAAACAACTTAACTACCCAATGACAGATGAATGCATGAATGCATGAAGAAATTGTGGTATTTATGTACTACAAAATAGCCTTTTACTTGCTACTTCATTGATAGAATTAGAGGGCAATTTGTTAAGAGTAATAGTCACAGTAAAAAGGAAAATGCCAGAATATTCCTCTTATATATGGTATTTGAAACAAAACCAAAGGTAGTGAATGGACAAACTTTTGGCTTTTCATTGCAGAACTTAGATTATCAAGCAGTGAGGAGGAGATGGTATGGTTGTGGGTGGAAGGAAAGATGGACAAAAATGACTTCAAGCTAATGGTGGAGGGTATTTTGCACTTTGGTCATGATGGAGGTACAGTGAACTTATATGCTAAAATCATAAATATAACATTATTGTGAACTTGTTACATTAACTATGATATAAAACAAATTTTTAAACTTTTCTTGTACTTCCAAAACTTAATGACATCTGAATGTTACTTCTGTTAACATACTTTTTCCATTTGATGAATTAATAACTTATATTTTCTGTTCTTTAAGGATTTAGCATAATACAGTTACAGTTAAATGCTTTTCTAGTATAATTTATATGCTTTTTTGAGGAATAAGCAATAATATCCATCCCATTTGCCAACTTTTCTATGTTTTAGTTTCAACAACTAGTTTATCTATGGATGGAAAGCAATGCAGTATTAAACCTCCTAAGTAATGTAAATTATCTTTTAATTTTATATAGAGGGATGAAGTGTTTTTTAGAGACTTAGTTGATGGTCTGGTCTGAGGTTAGTTTTGTGCAGATTTGAAGAATATGGTTACCTGAATGCTTTACATGAGGCAAATTGAATAGTATTACCCTCCTTGGAGCATTAAACCTTCCATCAAAGATTAGAGTTTTCTCTATTGGGCATTATGATAGGCTTTGTGGGAAACACGAAGAGGACCAATATTGCTAGGGAGCTCTCAGGAAACTCAGTTTTATTTGTGAACTTAGGTATGAGTATGTAAGAAGCTGAAGAGATAAGCACCATGACCAGAGAGGGCTCCACAGAGGATGCAATATGTGAATTCGATAAATTAAAGGGAGGGTTTTTTTAATCGAGTGCAGTATGGACCTCTCAGATGATAAGAACGATGTAAGAAGGTGTTGCCCAGAGCCCATTGTTGCCCAGAGCCACTGCATCTTGTCTGGAGTTGCCTCCTGCAGGTCACTTTGTAGATGGGGCAGGAGGACAGTTTGAATGAGGCAGTATACCTTACCATGCATTCTATGTTAGCAGGTATAAAATTTTCTCTCATGCCACAATCATCATGGGACTAGCTAGATATTACCAGTATATTTACCTGGTCACATTGAATCTCTAAGTAATTAGACCAGAGAGAAATGCCGTTTGCCTCTAAGCAAACAAGCATGGCTCTCCAATAAGTCTAAGGGCTAATATACAAAACAACTATGAACTAAAGATGAGAATCTTGTAAAGACTTGAAGAAATATATACCTGGCTGTAGACTATCCTTTGGTATAGATACATGCCTGATCCCCCAGCTCTACCCTGTAGGAAGCTTCCAAGGCAGATCTTGGATGGGCAACATTAACATTTCAAAGGACCTAGGTGAGGTGGGACAAGTTACCTGAGGGGAGTAACTCCAACTGCTTCCCATTGGGTGGGCGGCCTGAATTGAAAAGATATAAAGCTGTAACCTGCTCTCTTCCAGGCCCTTTTTTCTTTTGCCTTTGCCTTCTCCTTTCTCTTCTCCATTCTCTTCCCTGTTGGGCCTTAACACGTGGTGGTGGTCATCTTGGCCTACGATTCTAAACCCGGGCCCAGCTAGGAACCTAAGTCCAGGGTTTTCCTGTTGCTGGATTGTATACCAGAATCTGTGAGATAAAGTCTTTTTGAAACTTTGCTGGATTCTTGCATCTTTCTCCATCTGCCGGCTGCTGATCCCCTGGGGCAGAAAGGGATCCCGTACACCCTGCTCCTGTATTTTGTTGGGGTGCCCAGAGTATTCTGACAGAAGGAACCCTCAACATAATTTATTTCCAAGAATATGGGAACAATATATTTGTTTGTAATATGTCAAAAGTGAATCAATATCAATTTTAAAGAGACGGTTTTCAAAGTCAATAATAAAGACACTCACATTTTTAGAAGCAGCAAGAGTTCTATAAAGTATGTTAGAGTTGGGAGATGTATATGATGGATACTTACAATGTTGAGGGAGAGGAGAGTTTACAGATAGACAGAACTTAAGTTTGTTTTGAAGCACGTTAGGTACATGATGAAGGGAACTTCAGCTAGGTATAGTAATGAGACAATAAGAAAATATCCCCAAACCAATTATAATTTGTCTGTATGCTTGACACTGGATAAAACTGGAAAATATTAATGGACAAAACATTCATAAAAAAGGTGTCGACTTTGAAGCAGTTATGAGAATATACCACCTACTTCTCAGTAATATGTTAGTTACTCCATCATAGATGATCTCAGGAAAGTATGTAGAATATACTTGTTAATGTCAATCCACTGGTAGTGAGAAATAACCAATCATTGGCAAATTGTGAAAACATTTTTGTTTTGCTTTTATATTTTTAATCATAGTTTAGTTAATATGGTTGCCATAGTTTAAGTTTATGATATTAATGTAAAGCGTTACCATAAATGACCACCACCTAGTGTCCATGAACTTCCACTACTATACTTATATACTTCCCCTCATTTATAAAGGTTTTGAAAAGAGAATAAAAGAGTAAGGGAAAGGCAAAATAAAAGCAATAGGGCATGAACTACCTTTAAAGGTGAAGGTTGTTTGATTGAAGGTCATAAATATAAATAATGTATTATTTAACTATAATAAACAGCAATATATTATAGTTCAGAGCACAGAAAATTACTTGCTTATAACTAAGAGCAACAATTTCTATAATACAAAAGGCACGAAAAGAGAAGGCAACAACCAAAGCGTAGATTATTGAATTTTTCATCCATAAAAGCACATTTAAAAATTGATAGCTGATATCAGGACTAAAGAGATCAAAATATCCCTAAAAGAAGGCCTGTGCTGGAGTTATTCTGCCTGCCCTGGCTGCCACCTTCCAATCACCTGACAGCTCTGTGATTGGGAATGGGGCAGAGCTCACTGCAGTTTCATTAGTTAACAGAATCCCACTAAGCCCCCTTAACATACTTTTAACTTAAAGTGAAAATAGAATATAAAATTTAATCTGAGAGATGTAATTGATTTGTCCATTATAATTTATTTTCATTTTTATTTTATTTAAAAAATTATTATACCAACATGAGATTTACAATTACAAAGATGTTCATGTTTGGGTTTCAGTCATACAGTGTTCCAGCACCCATCCCTCCACCAGTGCCCATTTCCCAACACCAATGTCCCCTGATGCGCCGCCCTTCCCCCTCCCTCTCTCCTCTCTACCCCAGCCTGCCTCTATGGCAGGCACTTTTCCCTCTTCTCTCTCTTTCTCTCTCAGTCTCTATCTTGTTTTCTCTCTCACTCTTTCTGTCTCTCTCTGGCTTGCAATACTTATGTTTAGAGGTTATCATGTATATCCCTTTGTCTACATTCAATGCTCAGTTCTAGGCTGGTATTATTATTTCCAACAATTATTAGCACACTGTTCCTTTCTCTGTCTTTCCTAACCTCTGACTCCCACACATTTGCAGTAGATTCCACCCACTGACAAGACCTCCTGACCCATGTTTTACCATTATCCTGGACTTAGATATTGGTATCATGCTATTTTTTTGTATCCTGCAAATAAATGCCATCATTTTATATCTGTTCCTTTTCCCTCCGGCTAATTTCAATCAGCATGATCCTCTCCATGTCTATACATTTATAGACGAATTGCATAGCTTCATTTTACCTAAAAGCTGCATAATATTCCATTGTGTAGATGTACCACAGTTTCTTTATCCAGTCTTCTGTTTTCTGGAACTCTGGTTGTTTCCAGAGGACTTGTCAATGGTTGGAATCTACAACAAATGTTTAGGAGTCAGAGGTTAGGTAAGATAGAGAAGGGACCAGAGTGCTAATAAATGTTGGAAATGAAAAAGCCAGACTAGAACTGAGCTTTGAACGTAGGCAAAGGGATCACTTACATCACTTGTATCACTTGTCTTCCCGTTGTTCATCGATTTGCTCGAGAGGGTGCCAGTCTCGACATCTTCATTCTTTGGGAATGAAGTCCATTATTGTTACTGTTTTTTGCATATTGAATGCACCACAGGTAGCTTGCCAGGCTCTGTTCTGATTCTGGGTTCATCCCAGGGGGCACAGTCTATACATGATAACCCCTAAATGTATGTATTGCAAGCCACAATGTGTAAGAGAAGGGAGAGAGGGACAGAGAAAGACAGAGAGAGAGAGAAAGAGGTGGAGAGAGAGAGCGAGCGAGCGAGAGAGAGAGAGAAGAGGAAAAGTGCCTGCCATAGAGACAAGCTGGGGTAGGAGGAAGGAATCTGGATCTGGGGATGTTGGTGGTGGGAAATGCACACTGGTGGAGGAATGAATTCTGGAACACTGCATGAAACCCCATTTTTTTGTTTTTTTTGGGTCACACTCGGTGACGCTCAGGGGTTACTCCTGGATCTGCACTCAGGAATTACTCCTGGCAGTGCTCAGGGGACCATATGGGGTGTCGGGGATTGAACCTGGGCTGGCACAGGTTGGCGCGTGCAAGGCAAACACTGATACCAGCTGGGCTATCACTCTGGCCCATTTTGAATAGCTTTGTAGCAGTATATGTTACAGAGGTATAATAAAATTAAAACAAAACAAAACAACAAGTCAAAAAACTATAGTCCATGGGAAATATCCAGCCAACCATTTATTTTTCTAAGTATCTGTGTTTAATTTTTGGTGTTTTATTTAATTCTAAATTAAATGTGTTAACTTGTTGGTTTTTAACATCTGGTTACAGCATCAGTTCTATGTGGTCATGACAACTGTTGCTTGCCTATGAAGGAACTCTCTGAAGTCCTGAAGGCAACATGCCTGCAAAGTCTTCATAGTGTCTTAGATCTGGGGGCTTCACATTTCAAACAAAGTATGCTGAAACTGACGGGAATTTATGTTTGGTCACAGCACTCAACTTTCAATTAATACATGATTGTTTTCTTTACACTGTGAATGTGTTTACTAGAGACCCAGGGACTGGTGTGTTCCCAATGTTCTGACCCTTTCATTCCTTGGACCAGAATATGCACCTAAAAGACTTTATTTTTTTGCCCTAGCTATAGGGCATATTTCTGTAGCATGAGATTATTGTGATATACTGCAAAAAATAATGACTGCTAAGAATGTTTGTCATGTTCAGGTAGGTCTGTACTTAGTCAAAGAACTTACGGCAAGCTAGAGACGAATATTCCCAAAGTTTTCTCTATCCCTTCTTGATCTACAGCCAGAATATGAACACCCTTTCTATATTTCACCAATCTAACAGACTTTTCACCAGCCACCTTCAATAAAAGGTGCTTTAATCAAATAGTCTCTGCTGATGAGTTAACCTGAGTTGCATGCGGAATATAGTAAATTTCTCATTTTTTCAGGTCATCTTGCCCTTGACTCACTGTATTCCATCATGTGTTATGAATGCGCCCTACATTTCTATAATAAATGTTTTTTTTTCATATTTTTTAGTCAATGTCAAATGAACTTTGGGAGCTGAGTCTTTTAATGATCTCCATCTTATCTATGTGATTGAATATGATTTGCAAGAAGTTGTTAATAGATTTTTATTTATTTTGTTAGTAGTTATTATAAATTAATGTCCCATCTTTATTTCATATTTTGGAGGTTTGTTTCCTCTCTGCTATTTCTCTCAGAAAGTCTAGCTATTTTAGTGAATAATTTGCAAATAAAAAAGGAAAAAAGGTATTGATTTTCTGTTGGAAATCTTTTATTTAAATTTTTTATTTAAACTTTTTTCTATTATATTGCTGTGCAATATACAATTAAAAGATGTTTATGATTGGGTTTCAGTCATACATTTTCCCAGCACCCATCCCTCCACCAGTGCCCTATTCCCATCAGCAATATCCCCAAGTTCCTTTCCTCCTATTCCAGCCTTCCTCTATAGCAGGTACTATTCCTCTTCTTATCTCCCCGCCCTCTCTCATACATTGTGCCTTGCCCTACAGACATTTAGGGATTATCATGTAAATCCCTTTGTGTAAATTCAATGATCTGATATAGTGTGGCATTAACATTTCCCACAATTAGTAGAGCGCTAGTATATATTTATATCCCACTAATGAATGCAGTCATTCTATATCTGTCCTTTACATTCTGACTAATTTCATTCAGCATGATAATCTCCATGTCCACCTATTTGCAGATAAATTTTGTAACTTCTTTTCTGATAGCTGCATAATATTCCATTGTGTAGATGTACCATAGTTTCTTTAGCCAGTCTTCTATACTCTGGGAATTCAGGCTGTTTCCAGATTCTGGCTATTGTGAATAGTGCTGAGATGACCATCAGAGTGCAGATAGTGTTTCTTCCATGTGTTTTTGAATCTACAGGGTATATTCCCAGCAGTAGTATTGCTGGGTCAAATCTTTATAAAATCTGGCTTACAATTACAATATTTTTATAAAAATCAAGGCTTAGATTTTATTTGTATCTTGCTTGTTTTCTATTTTGTTAGGTTTTATTTTATTATTTCTCTCTTTTCTTTCTTGTCGACATTAAAA
Source organism: Cryptotis parvus (assembly GCA_021461705.1). NCBI lineage: Eukaryota > Metazoa > Chordata > Mammalia > Eulipotyphla > Soricidae > Cryptotis > Cryptotis parvus. The sequence goes on from JAJIBD010023528.1 coordinate 340,067, forward strand.
CAATTTAAGATCAGTAGTAAAGTTACTGTTTTAAGTGTAACTTAATTCTATTTCTCATTGGAGAATTTCTTTTGTATGATTTCAGTTAAAAGGTTTTTAAAAAATTTTAAACAAATTAGTCACCATGACAATATAAAGTTACCCATGATTGTGTTTGAGGCACACAGTACTGCAACACTGCTCCCTTCACCACTGCCGCTTCCTTCCTCCAGTGCTTCGCACCCACTAGCCTGCTTCTATGAGAGGTGCATTATTTAAAAATAACTTTCAGCATGTGGTTTATATACAGTACTGCTGCTGATAGTTTCCTACATAACACTTTATCGCAATTTCCTCTTCTCAGTTGAACACTTGCCCAAACATAGATGTTGCACTTCCTGGTCCTACCCCCAGTTCCTTTGAGAGACATATTTCCTACAAATACCAGTTCTTATATTCTTTATTTCCACTGTCTTTGGGTATTCATTAAACACGAAGAAATTTTGTATATCTTATATCTTAAGATATATTTGCATATCTTTTATCATAAATGTCTTATATCCAAAGACATTTTGAAAGTCTTTGGATAAAAGAAAAACATTGTTTTCCTTATATCCTATATATGAGAGAGATTATTCTGTCAGTCTCTCTCCCTCTGACTAACTTTGCTCAGTGTGATACTTTATAGGTCCCTCTATGTTGCAGCAAATTTCAAAATTTTGTATTTTCTTATGGCCTAGCAATATTCCATTGAGTGAATGTACCATGCCCCTTCCTTCCCTTTCTCCCTTCCTCCCTCCCTCCCTCCCTTCTTTTCTTCCTTCCTTCCTTCCTTCCTTCCTTCCTTCCTTCCTTCCTTCCTTCCTTCCTTCCTTCCTTCCTTCCTTCCTTCCTTCTTTCCTTCCTTCCTTCCTTCCTTCCTTCCTTCCTTCCTTCCTTCCTTCCTTCCTTCCTTCCTTCCTTCCTTCCTTCCTTCCTTCCTTCCTTCCTTCCTTCCTTCCTTCCCTTCCTTCCTTCCTTCCTTCCTTCCTTCCTTCCTTCCTTCCTTCCTTCCTTCCTTCCTTCCTTCCTTCCTTTTCCTGATTTACAACTCCCTGCCTGGTAATTTTAATTCTGTAGACTATTTTATAGATTCTATTGTTTTGAACCATCTTATTTCTAATCCTGATTTTATATTTTTATATTTGAAATTTGGATGTGTTTAAAAGATTTTGCCTCCCACTCGGCAAGCCTGGCAAGCTTCGTGTTGTATTTGATATGCCAAATTCCAGTAACAATTATATTAGGTCATCCCCATGACCTAATATAATGGTTTGAGGCTCTTTATGTTCCTGTAGCAAGCCCATGCCCCTGGCTCTACTGGCATGAAACAGGGACATATGGAGATATTACTGGTGCCCGCTCTAGCAAATAATGGTCAACGGGAAGATCGTGATCGTGATTTGAAATTATAAGCAAAAAAGAAACATTATACATACCCTTCTCATCAGATTACATTAGTGGTAGTATAATATATCCATCAATTCACTTGTATCACTTGTCTTCCCGTTGTTCATCGATTTGCTCTAGCGGGCAACAGTAACATCTCCATATGTCCTGTCACATACTAGTGCAGCCCAAGGGCATCTGCTAGCTCCAGGAACATAAAGAGCCTCAAACCATTCCATAGGTCATGGGAATGAGGTCTATAATTGTTACTGGTATTTGACATATCAAATACGACATGGGTAGCTTGCCAGGCTCTGTTGGGATAGGTATGACCCCCAAAATAAAAACCAAATCCCACAAAAACCCACCAAAAAGGAGAGAGCAAGTAGAAAGAGAAAGTAGAGACATCAAGTAACCCCCACACCTCACTGTGCCAAGACCAGTGCTTAGCAAACAACTGACAGTTACCCGCTCATGCCCCTCTCTGTTCTTGTTTTGTATGTGACAATACCAGTGGCATTCTCTTGTGTACCTAAAAGAAACTGCCAGCATAAACATGGCTGAACTCAGGACTAAAAGCAGTGACAATAAACATTGGTCCAGCAGACATGTCTGCTATGCATGAAGAACTATTTCATCCAGTGTCACATAGTTCTCACACTAACACAGACTACAGATTTTGTTTAAAAATTCCTATTTGCAGGGCCTGAGCGATAGCACAGCAGGGAGGGCATTTGCCTTGCATGCTGCTGACCCAGGGTTCGATCCCCAGCATCCCATATGGTCCACTGAGCTCTGCCAGGAGTAATTACTGAGTGAAGAGCCAGGAGTCACCTAAGCGTTTGCGGGATATGGCTCCCCCCCAAAAAAAAGCAAAAGAAGTACTATTTGCATTTGGTCAGCTGCTGAAACACATCTTCTTACACATTGTGGCTTGCTATATATACATTTAGTAGTTATCATGTATATACCTTTGCTTACATTCAATGTTCAGTTCTGGTCTGGAGTTACCATTTACAACAAATAGTAGAACACTAGTATATATTAATATTCCACAGATAAATGCAGTCATTCTATATCCGTCCTTTTCCTTCTGATTGATTTTTCTTTATTAATATTTTATTGTACCGCAGTGAGATATAGAATTACAAAGATGTTCATGTCTGGGTTTTGTTTGTACAGTGTTCCAGCATCCTTCCCTCCATGAATGCCCATTTTCCACCACCAATGACCCCAATGACACCAATGACCTCACATAGTCTGTCTCTATGGCAGGTTCTCTATCACTTTTCTCTTTATCTTTCGCCCTTTCTCTCCTTCTCTCTTCCCTCTTTTACATTGTGGATTGCAGTAAATACATTTAGAGGTGTATTTACTCATAGACATGGGGCAGAGCTGCTACTGGCTCTCCCTGTGCCCAGCCTCTCATGAGGCGCCCTGGAGGGAAGGTGGGTTCTAGCCCTGGCCTACCAACCCAGCAGAGCCTCACAACAAGCCAGACGACCCCCACTCCATGAGGGTCGCCATTTTCCACATCCAGACTTCCCCATCATCAGAACTCCACCCAGCAGACCAGCCTATCACAGCCCAGCTCGTGCGGTCGCTTGCGGCTGTGCGGTTCATCAATAAATGCTGTATTTAAAGATAAGTATGCTATCCGCGGAAGAGCCTGGCAAGCTACCCGTGTTGCATTTGATATGCCAAATACCAGTAACAATTATAGACCTCATTCACATGACCTGATGGAATGGTTTGAGGCTCTTTATGTTCCTGGAGCAAGCAGGTGCCCTTGGGCTCTATTTGCATGGGACAGGACATATGGAGATATTATTGGTGCCCGCTCTAGGAAATTGATGATGAACAGGAAGACAGTGATACAGTGATACAGTGATACATTTAGAGGTTATTATGTGCATCTTTTGCTAACATTCAATGTTCAGTTCAAAGCTGGTATTACCATTTTCGATGATCATTAGCACACTGTTTCCTTCTCTGTCTTACCTAACCTCAGACTTCCGCACATTTTTTCTTAGAGTCAACCTATTGAAAAGACCTCCTGATCTATGTTTTGCCTAACTTTGAATATTGGTGTCATCATATATATATATACACACATATACATACATGTATATATGTATATGCATATATGTATATAAACATATATGTGTATATACCTATATATACATATATAGGTATATACACATATATGTTTATATACATATGTGCATATATACATATCCGTATATATACCTATATATTCATATAGGTATATATACATATACACATATGTGTATATACATTTATATGTATATATGTATGCACGTATGCATATATATGTATATGTACAAGTGATACAAGTGATGTATATGTATATTTGTATATATACACATATATTATGCAAATAAATGCAGTCCTTCTATATCTGTCTTTTTCCTTCTGGCTAATACTACTCAACATGATCCTCTCCAAGTCCATCCATTTGTAGGCAAATTTCATAACTTCATTTTCCTAACAGATGCATAGTATTCCATTTTGTAGATGTACCAAAAGTTTATCTCGTCATCAGTTCTCAGGCACTCTGGTTGTTTCCAGATTCTGGCTATTGTGAATAGTGCTGCTATGTAAAGAAAAGTGCAGATGATGTTTCTGCTGTGTGTTTTAGGCTTCCCAGGGTATATTCCCAGAAGTGGTATGGCTGGGTCAAATAGGAGATCATTGTCTAGTATTTGGAGGAACGTCCATATTGTTTTCCAAAAAGGCTGTACCAGTTGATATTCCCACCAACAATGGAAGATCATTCTTTTCTATCCTCATCCATGCCAGCACTTGTTGTACCTGCTCTTTTGGATATGTGCCAAGCTCTGTGGGATGAGATGATACATCATTGTTGTTTTGATTTGCATCTCTCTGATGATTAGTGATGATGAGCATTTTTTCATATGACTTTTGGCCGTTCAAATTTCTGCCTTGCCTTCTGACTGATTTCACTAAGCATGAAAATCTCCATGTCCATCCATTTGTAGGTAAATTTCATGACTTTGTTTTCCTGATAGCTGTATAGCATTCCATTGTGTAGATGTACCAAAGAGTCTTTATTTAGTCTTATGTTCTAGGGCACTCAGGTTGTTTCTGGATTCTGGGTATTGTGAACAGTGCTGCGGTGAATATAAACATGAAGATGGTGTTTTTCCTATATGTTTATGGTCTCCAGGGTATATTCCCAGAAATGGTATTGCTGGGACAAATGGGAGCTCAATTTCTAATTTTTAGAGGAATGTCCATATTCTTTTCCAGATAAGGTTGGACCATTTGATATTTACACCAACAATGGATGAGAGTTCCTTTCTCCCCCACATTCACGCCAGCGATGGTTGTTCTTGCTCTTTTATCCTGACCCACACTTGCAAATATACAATTACTTAAACTTGGATAAAGGAGAAAAAATTATTAAGTTTAGCAAAGTAAACCTCTTCAACAAGTCTTGTTGGGAAAACTGAGCAACTACATGTAAAAAATATTGAATTTAGGCCTCTTCCTAACTCCATGCACAAAAGTCAGCTCAAAATGGATTAAAGACCTCAGCATTAGACCTGAATCTATAAAATACATCGAAGGAAACATAGGCAAAACTCTCCATGACACTGAAGCTAAAGGTATCTTCAGTGATAAAACACCACTGAAATAGCAAATGGAAGCAAAGATCAACACATGGGGGCCAGAGCAATAGCACAGTGGGTAGAATATTCATGGTAATTTGGAGGCAAATTGTGTAATGGGGAAAGCTGGTATGTGCTCTGCCAGGTGTATCTGCGTCTGTAGCTCAAACATTCCTTGGCTTGAAATACTCTCCTCTGAAGGGCAGTTCTTTGAAGGGTGGGTCCTTGTAGGGTGGATTTCTGACAAGCCTGGCTGGAGACTGGCTTAATTTCTTGGGTGGAGATCTTATGAGCTTCAGAGTGTGGATGGTGAAGATTGCTGCCAGCAAGGTGTGGGCTTTCCTCTAGGTTCTTCTGAGGCTCTATCGGGATGGTAGACTCAGGTTGGAGGTCACTCTCATGGTCTGTGGAATGCAGGGGGGTTCAACGGGGAAAGCTGGTATCTGCTCTGCCGGGTGTATCTGCTTCTGTGGCTCAAGCATTGCATCTCGGCCTTTTGGCTAAGATCAAGTGGTAGAACTTTACAAGAAGAAAACAGCCAACCCCATAAAAAATGGGGGAGAAGAAATGAACAGAAACTTCGACCAGGAAGAAATTTGAATGGCCAAAAGGCATATGAAAAAATGCTCATTATCATTAATCATCAGAGAAATGCAAATCAAAACAACAATGAGTTATCTCACACCACAGAGTCTGGAGCATATCCAAAAGATAAGAACAAGTGCTGACATGGATGCGGGGAAATGGGGACTCTCATTAATTGTTGGTGGGATGTCGACTAGTACAGCCTTTTTGGAAAACAATATGGACATTCCTCCAAAGACTAGAAATTGAGCACATATTTGACAGAGCAATACCACTCATGGGAATATACCCTTGGGAGGCCAAAAACACACAGCGGAAACACCATCTGAACTTTGATTTTCATAGTAGTACTATTCACAATAGCCAGAATCTGGAAACAACCAGAGTGCTTGAGAACTGATGACTGGCTAAGGAAACTGTGGTACATCTACACAATGGAATACTACGCAGCTTATAGGAAAACGAAGTTATGAAATTTACCTATAAATGATGGACATAGAGAGGATTCATGCTGAATTAATTAGCCAGATGGAAAAAGGTGGATGTAGAATGGCTGCATTTATTTGCAGGATATAAAAAAAGGCATGATACCAACATCTAAGGCCAGACAAAACATGGATCAGGAGGTCTTGTCAGTGGGTGAACGTACTGCAAAAGTGTGGGGAGTCAGAGGTTAGGCAATACAGAGAAAGTAACAATCTACTAATGATTACTGTAAATGATAATACCAGCATATAACTGAGCATTGAAAGTAGGCAAAAGGATATACATGATAACCTCTAACTGTATGTATTGCAAGCCACAGTGTGTAAAAGAAGGGAGGGAGAGAAAGAGAGAGATAGAGAGAGAGAAGTGTGAAAATTGCCTGCCTTAGACACAGGCTGTGAGAGGGTGGGAAATTATGGGACATTGGTGGAGAGAAAGGGCAGTCTTGGAGGCATGGGTTCTGGAACAGTGTATGACTGAAACCCAAATAAGAACTTTTTTGTAACTGTATATATTGCAGTGGTATAATAAAAAAGTAATAAATTATTACTTTATTTTAGCACCATGATTTACAGAGTACAAAGTTTTTCACAATAGTTGTTAAAAGCTTTTATCCTTCAACCCCAATCCCACCACCAGTGTGCTCCCATGGCCCCAAAGACCCTCATTGCCCACCCCATCTCACTCCCCATGCCTGCTCCCTTTTCTAGCATTACATAACTTGACTATTACAGTACATATATGGTAATGGTTTTGATACAGTTATATCCCTTTCCAGGTGTGAATTTGGCCCATCTGTGTCCTTGCATTCATTTAGTGAATTCATAGAATATAGTGGGCTTCTGCTACTGAACCCTAGAGCCAACAAATCTGCTACTACGGATAAGACTTATTTCAAAATTTTGCAACCACTGTTTGAGTCTAGCCCAAGCATAATCTATTTTATGTTGCATGTTGTATCTCATTTGCTAAATATGATGGAAACTATATTCTTACAGGAAAGTCAATAAAGATAATTAAGTCTCACAGTGGACTCATGAGGGCATTTGAACCCACTGTATAAGAAATTACTGATATGTTCTTGAGGATAGACTTTGTGCTACACATTTGTGAGTGAGTGTCCGGTCAAATGTGGTGTGGTACCCGATACATCGGTATGTTAGATTTTGAGATCTTTCCAGGCCATAGGACAAACCTGAAGCATCTCTGCAGCTTATGAGCTTTTGTGGGTCAGTTCTTGGGTGTGACCACATGGCATTTTGGAGGGAGGGATAGGAAGGCCCATCCCCAGCTCCAAGGAAGCTTGGAGAGTTGTAGTGGCAATTTCCTGCAAAGCTATGGTTGAAATTGTCTTTTCTAGTGGGTGTAGCTCTAAGGAGCAATGAAGCCAATCCTACTGTATGACTGAAAGCCAAACATGAACATCTTTGCAATTGTATATCTCATGGTGATATAAGAAAAATATTTTTAAAAAAATTAGCAGCATAGAACAATGAACAGTTCTCAGGCTTATACTACCTCTATCATGTTTCCAAATGGGATAAACATAAAAATTTAACTAATATTCTTCAAAAAGAAATCTAAACTTAATCTACTAGAAATAATTATTTCAATCAAATGAGAAATATTTTATATTTATCAAATATAACTGTGTTAATCATGTAATAAAAAAGTGGCCGAGATTGTGTATCATGGAGGTTTTCTTGGCTCCTGGCACTGTAACAGGTCAGATCAGAACACGTTCATCTCCCAGGGGTACCACATGGTCAACCTATCTCGAGACAAACTGATAGCATCTCTAACAGCTCCTGGGGCTTTAAACAGGTTGGGACCAGTATTCTCAAAGATTGTCTCAAATATTTATACATTAGCCCTTTTGGGGAAATGTTGCAGGTCCTGATTCTCTTTTACTATACTACCACACCTTACTTTCACACTTTGTTCCTAATAAAACTTTACATTTGTTTTAGAATAGTAGTAGAAATATTAGAGCACATGCCTTTCACACAGTCAAATGTGGTTCATTAGCTGGTACCCCTTATGTTTCCCTGAGCAACACTAGGAGTAAGAGCCAAGAGCCAAGGGTAAACTCTGAGTGCTGCTGGTTTTGTCAAATATGAAGAAAAATAACATATTTTCTTCACAAAACTCAATAACAAAGACCAACAGTTCCATCAAAAGATGGGGTTAAAATAACAGACATTTCCTTGAAGAAGACAGATATAAAGCCAATAGGCATATGGAAGTTTATTGATAATTACTCATTATTAGTGTAATTAAAATCATAACAGCAACCACAATAATAGTCAATATAAAGAGGAATGGAAATAGCTAGTGTTGGTGGAATGGGAAGAAAAAGATCCCTTATTTTCTGTTGATGGGACTATCATTGGTTCACCCTCTGTAGAAATCAGTATGTAGACTTCAAAAAAAAAGGAAAAAAAATACCCCACAGATCACTGAGAAATTCCAATTCTTGGCATCTATTTCACTAATACAAATAGATTAACATGAAAATATCAGTGCATACTTGCATTCAGTGAAGCGTTGTTTCCAATAGTCAAGACCTGGAAATAATCCAAATGTCCAGTGGTGGCTGAGTGGATAAAGAAGCTGATTGTACACATGCACAACAGACTGTTATTCATGCTGGTACAGCCTGGATGGAATTAGAAGGCATTATATGAAACAAAAGAACTAAGAGTGAGAAGGACAAATGTTAAAATGTAATATATAACAAAACAAAACAAGGGAATAGATAGTGTCGAATGATGGCAAATCATTGGCCTTCGATTATAAAGCAGTGCGGAAAAGAATGAGAGAAAAAGAAAAGGCAGACTAAATAAATATAAAATCAGTGACAGAGGGTCTTTGGCATTTTGGTGGTGATGAAGTGCAGAAATATTTATGGTACATATTAATATTTATGGTACAGAAATTTTGCAATCTTGACACATAAATATGAGCACTATTTTAACAATGTTACCTCAACTCATAAAAAGAAAAGAGGTAAAAAATCATAAAAATTTACTTCCAAGTGGGCTTTCAACCGGACACCAGGTATTCAGGTGCAGGGCAGAATCTCTGCCTGCCTGCCCTGCACTAGACTAATGGTCGGCTTGGATTGGGGACAGGTTTTGCTCCTTGGCTTGTTCCTCACCAGGCCCCCAGAAGTCAGAAAACCTTGCGCCACACAACCACACTCATCCTCTGGTCCAGACTCCATAGCTGGACACAGCCCGATCCCCATGGCACGCAGGTGCCTGCACCTTATCTCAAAACCTGGTATACCACAAACACGTGGGAGTCAGAGGCTATGTAAGACAGAGAGGGGAACAATGTGCTGATAACCTTTCAAAATGATGATACCATCCGAAAACTGAGCATTAAATATAGGCAAAAAGATACACAGGATAAGCTCTAAATGTAGGTATTACAATCCACAATGTGTAAGAAAGGGAAGCAAAGGAGAGAGAGAGAGAGATAGAGAAAGATAAAAAAGAGATAAAGAATCTGCCATGAAGGCAGGCTAGGGAAGGGGAGGGAAGTGGGGACATTTGTGGTGGGAAATGGACACAAATGCAGGATGGGTGCTGGAACACTGTATAACTGAAACTCAAACATGAACATCTTGTAAATGCATATCTCACAACAGTATAATAAAATTCTTAATAAAGTTAGTAACACAGGAATTTTATTTATGTTAACATATTTTTAATTTAATGATAGAATAAATGATATTTTCTATTCTTCATGGATTTTTTGTGACCAATTTTATGGTTAACTGGTTTATATGTTTTTGTGGCTAGGTAATTATATCCACTCAAGTTAAATACATAAAGTTAAGTTTATCTAATCTTTTCTGACTATATGTTTGCTTCAGCAGCTTATTCAACTGTGGATGGAGAGCAGTGCAATGCAATGCAGACACCACCCTTTGAAGGTAATGTGTCTGTTTATTTAATTTACAGGGATGATATGTTTGATTTAGGTAGTGAAGTAGATGGTCTGATTTGAGTTCAGCCTGTAACAGAGTTGAAGAATGTGCTTACCAGAATGAATTTATATGTACCACCCCAATGAACCCTCCCTTTGCGAAAAGAGTAATAAATCCTTTAGAAGATTATGTAATTTTCTCTACAAATCACTGTGCTTGTCTTTTGTGAGGAACTCAAAGATGAGAAGCACTATTAAGGAATTCCTGAGGATGTGTTGTTGAAAAAAAAATCTAGATGTGAACACACAAAATGCAGAAGAGATACCAAGGCTCAGCATGAACCTTACAGATGACCACATTTGACTTAAGAATATAAAAGATCTGTACAAAGAAAACTACAAAATGTTGCTTCAAGAAATAAAAGAGGACCTGAGGAAATGGAGACACATTCCCTGCTCATGTATTGGAAGAATTATCAAAATGGTAATACTCCAAGATCTTTATACAGATTCAATGTGGTCCCTATAAAGATACCCATGACATTCTTCAAAGAATATGACCAAAAGCTCCTGAAATTTGTATGGAATAATTAAACCCAGATAAACCAGGCAGAGCAGATACCAGCTATCCCTGTTGAACCCCCTGAACTCCACTGACCACAAGAGCGACTTCTGGCCAGGGTATACCATCCCAATCGAGCCTCAGAAAAAGCCTAGAGGAACCCCCACACCATGCTGGCAGTGATGTTCCTCATCCACACTACATAACTCGTCAGATCTACATCCACGAGATTAAACTAATCTCCAGCCTGGCTTGTCAGACCCAGCCTACAGACCCCACCCTTCAGAGACCCATCCTTCAGAGGAGAGTATTTCAAGCTCAGGAATGCTTGAACCACAGACGGAGATACACCAGGTAGAGCAGATACCAGATGTACCCATTGCGCATGGCCGCTATGTGGCCCCACAATTTATCTCCAAATTACCATGAATATTCTACCCACCCCTCTCAGAGAGCCCGGGAAGTTACTGAGAGTATACCGCCCACACGGCAGAGGCTGGCAAGCTGTCCAATGCGTATTTGATATGCCAAAACCAGTAATAAGAATGTTTATTTTTCCAACCCTGAAAGAGCCTTTAATATGGCAGCACTAAAACGGACGAACAAGGAGTGCCTGATAAGATTTCAGGGCCAAACTAGGCTACCAAACAAAGAAGGACTAAAATAACTGTCTGTACTTTCAAAGCATGTACGCTGTCATGGGAAGCATATATCAAGGATCTGATGGTGCAAGCGCAAAAGATCAAGTATGAAATCATTGGTCTGACTGAGATAAGGAGGTGTCAATCGCATAACGCCCTTTTTGACAACGGAGAAGAACTGTTCCTCGGAACATGCGGAAGAAAGAGGCATCGGTGGTATCTGTGTCCTTGTCAACACCAACATGGCTGTGAACGTTGATTCATTTGAATGCCTAGCAAACCATATCGGACGATTACACTTGAAGAGATGTGGCCCACTGCCAGCAATTTCTATCTTCGTTATCTACATACCAACATCCACATATAAGGAAGATGAAATTGAGAAATTCTACATGCAACTGGAGGAGTTCTATAAAAAGATCACACCTTCTACAAGATCAGAGTCGGTGATTTTAATACCAAGATAGGACCGAGAAGATTGACCAAAGAACTCCACATTAGGACCCATGGCCTAGAATGGAACAAACAGGGTGAGAGACTGAGCTCATCATGTCCAACAAAACCATTCATGGGAACTCACAGTTTCAGAAGACTGAATCGAAATGTTAGACATGGGAATCTCCTGGTGAACAGTTCCACAATGAAATTGACCACATCATCTTCAATCGATGGTTTTGCCCTGATCGATATGGCTGTCGTCCCAAAATTCCAAACAGGATCGGACCACCGTCTCCTTTGTGCAAAATTCTACTTCACGCAATGGGGAGAAAGGGCTGCAAAGTTCAAGAAGAGAAGTCCCAGAATAACCACCAACTGGGAACTCTTTGGCACCACTGTGGCAACATGGGAAGATACCATCATTGATGACATCGATTAAGAATACAACCACTGGTTCAGCACCTCCATGATTGTGCAAAGAATTCTGAGAGAGAGAGAAAGACACAAAAGGACGCCTGTCTTCAAAAACTCTGGAGCTCATTCACCAATGTGGCAAGGCACGAGGCTCAGGCAACCAAATGCAAACCTCCAAGCTCCGCAAAGCAGTGCAGAGAAGTGATAAAGGAAGACCTCAAAGAGAGAAGAGCAGAAATACTGGAAGATGCAGCAAAAGCTAGGAAAAGCATTCACAATGCCCGCCTGTCCTTTGCCAACTATAAGACCAAGATGACTGCCCTCTGATGCCCTGATGGATCTATCACATCTTCCAGAAAGGCAATGAAGAAGATTATCCATGACTTCTATTCAGATCTCTTTGATAGCCTAGTCTACCTGCCCACATACCAAATTCCGCATGATGGATATGTCATTCCCAACATTTCCCTTTTGAAATCCGACATGCCATTTCATCGGTAAAGAAGAGAACAGCACCAGGCCCAGAAAAAAGTCAGACCCAAAGACCTGGAGAATCTGCCTTCAGTACTCATCAATACACTGGCTCTGCTCTTCACACTCTACTTGTCTGAATGCAAGGTGCCCTCCCAATGAAAAACCAGTGGGACAGTTCTACTGTTCAAGAAGGGCTGACATTCAACACATTGGCAACTATCACCCCATCTGCCTGTTGTCTGTCATCTACAAACTGTTCACTAGAGTAATGATGAACAAGATTGGCAGGACATTAGATGAAGGACAACCATGCGAGCAAGGTGTCTTCTGTAAAGGATTCAACACAATCAACCATATCCACAAGGTAACCAAGCTCATTGAGGTTTGTAGGGAGTTCAAGATGCCATTCTAATGTTCATGATTTAAAGAAAGCCTTTGACTCTGTTGAGACTGAAGCAGTCATCAAAGCACTAGCCAAACAGGGTGTTCAAACCCAATACATCAAGATCCTTTGTGAGCTGTGTTACAGATTCACCACCAGGATCTCACCATTCTACAAGGAAGTAATCATTGATGTCAAAAGAAGGGTTCATCAGGGTGATACCGTTTCACCAAAAACTCTTCAGCGCCACCCTTAAGAACATTATGTGACAATTAGAGGGAAGGAATGGGAGTGAAGATAGAGGCAACTACACCCCCTCTGCTTTGCTGATGACATTGTTCCAATAACACCAAACGTTAGCCAAAGTGCACAAATGCTGACTGACTTCAATCGAGAATGTGAAAAATTAGGTCTACAGCTGAAGCTCAACAAAACTATGTTCATGAAAAATGAACTAATTCCAGAGGCACCATTCACTGTCAAAGGAACAAACATCTCTGAATGCAGCAGTTAGGTGTACCTAGGTCAAGAAGTCAGCATGATGAATTTCCTAAAACCTGAACTGTGCAGGAGGAAGAGAACGGCATGGGATGCCTTTAAGAGCATCGAAGAAATAGCTAAAAGGATAAAGAAACTCCGACTCTGGGCACATCTCTTTGACTCCACCATTCTCCCCTGCATTAACATATGCCTCAGAGACCTGGGCCTTATGGAAGCAGGATAAGAACGCTTTTGCTTTTTTGGGTCTCCCAAAGAGGAATAGAAAGAGCTATGCTTGGAATTTCACGCCTCACTCAAGTGAGAAGGAATCGGAGATTCAACCTCCTTCGAGGTTCCAGAGTCAGGGACGCTGCCTCGTTTGCCAAGGCGTCAAAAATCAGATGGGCTGGACATGTAATGCGATTATGAGATGACCGCTAGACTAGAGCCCTTACTGAGTGGATCCCACAGGGACGGCAAAAGGTCACGTGGCCGCCCACTTACAAGATGGTCAGAGTCTTCATCAAGACTCTGAATGAAA